>VYZW01035419.1:52911-214056 GCA_013401315.1 Balaeniceps rex | reverse complement strand
GTTAGGGCTGTATGTTGGTTCAAATGTGCAAACATAAAACAACAGGTCTGGAGGTAGGTAAATGAGGGAGAAAAATTGCATGTACTTTCTGTGTAGATAGGCAGACTTTTTCTCAGCTTGCTTAGTGCAACTTCTTTAGCTTTTTTCCAGTACTTATCGTCACTCACAACTTGCAGTAGCAAAGGGTGTGAGTCTGTAACCAGACAATTTAGCTGTTGGTCAAGTGGTAACTAATCAAACCCATTCTATAGCTTTTGATTTTTTTAGTATTTATTTTTAATAGCACGAAGCTCCAAGATAGCTCTTTCTGTTTGAGTGTCTTGTCAGTGTGAGATGGGGCTCTCTGTAGCACAGTCAACTCTTGCTGATTCATGATGATGATAGGAGTGTTGAGGATGAAATCCCAGGTTTGTTGACTTCATGCATAAACACTCTAATGTAGTACAAAAAGAGAAGGATATGGCCTCAAGAAACACACTTAGTTCATTTAGTTTGAGAAGTGCTGTTTCCTTTGAGTTCTTAAAGCTACTGTGTGCTATAGCATGTTAATAAATGTTCAGTGAGGTATCTCATGAAATTGATGAAATTTTCTGAATCTGAGATCTCTCCCATAGCCTTCACTACTGTTTAAGCCTCAACAGGATAAGGCCACAATTTTTGCGGGTTTGAGCAGGGCGGGCAGGGATCGATAAGGTGTTGGCAGATGATTTATTAGTTAACTATGCAGGAACTCTCCATCTAAGGTCAGTTATTTTTTCTTTTACTGGACACAGTGACACAAACGGGCTTCTGTTAAAGATGAGTAATGATTTCTTAGCCTTGTGTATTATTAAATGTACAGTAGCAACTTCTATTAAAATGCCTACTTTAATGGAAAAGCCCAGGTTAGCAAACTATTGAAGTGTTACACGTTTTTAGTAGAAAATAAGTTAAATTCTCCTTTGTGTTACTGATAAAAACATAGGGAAGTATTTCGAGGGAAGGGCCCGAGGCTGAAATGCTGAATCAGTTGTTTTGGTCACAAGCTAGTAGAATGGAGAGTTAAGTTTGCTGTAGTTGCTTGTGTTTGAACTCACTGTCAGCTGGCGCATAGTTTTTGCTTTGCTCTCAAAACTCATTCCACCCTTCTTTTCTTATTGTTGTTATTCTCATTCCTCCCCCCCTGCCCTGTAACTTTCAGCATTAGTTGAAGTATAGATTTTAATATTTAATGAAGTCTAGCTGTTGGACTCTACAAGCATATTATTTGTCTGCCCTCTTACTTTTATCTATTTAATTTGGATACTATTTAAGTAACTTGAAATCCAATAATAACAGTTCCCTGACAACTCAGTTTAATTTACTTGCGCTTTCAGACCCTATTAAACTGGTTTGTAGGCAGGGTGGCTGGAGAGAGTAGGTTATTAAAACTTATTCCACTTGTCCTTACCAGTACCATTTTGGAACCTGTCTGGGACAAAGAAAAATGATAATTTTTTTTTTCAGTGTTGATCTAACTTTCAGTCACTCGTGAATTTTGTATAGATCTTTATTAAAAAGACTGTCATAAAAAGAGGGTTGGGAAGCTTTTGAAGCCCTTGTGCATCTACAAAGACTGTTCAGGAACCTAAATTTTCAGGACCATGAGGTATCTCCATAGGAGTTGCAGTTTTGGTGTTGGCTTCAATGGAGTCAAAGTATTGCCCTGTAAGTCAATGCCAGCATGGGTTTTCTTTCTCTTGGTTTTCTCTCTGCGTGTGGGTTACCATATCATAAACAGCATCTTTGAGCTGTTCATTTTTTTTATCTCTTTCTGTTGAGATACTTACCAGCTAACTTTTATGTACTGCTGATACTAACTGTATAAACCTTGTTTTCTCCAGGCCCATCAGATTCAGGAGATGTTCCCCCAAGTTCCTTATCATTTAGTTCTGCAGGATCTGCAGCTAACCCGTTCTGTAGAGATCACCACTGACAACATCCTAGAAGGGCGCATCCAGGTACCTTTCCCCACACAGGTAAGTCATAAGACCCTGCACTTAAAATGCCTGACTTACTTTCTTACCACAGAACTGAGACTGTTAATAATGAGCGAGGGGAATGAGGTAAGTTGAAGCAGTGGTGAATCCAGCTTATCTTAATGCAATGTTATTCTTCAGATTTTACCTATACGAAGATGTTGCAGTCGGAAGCGCCAAACCAGTTTTGGCAGTCTAGTGTGTGTTGTATCTCCATGTTGCAACATCTGACTCAATTAGAATGTCTCACAGTGGTGTGTGATTCAGGTATACACATCTGTTCCTTGCTGTGGCCCTTAGAAGAAGGCCTTTTAATGTATTAGGATGGGTCTCAGGTGTGCTTTAGCATTATCTGTTTGTAATACAGGGTATTTTCTTTATGAAGGAAAGCCGGAGTCTATCACCCATGCCCTATAGCTTGCCCATTATTGGTGTGATTGGACTGCAGCATGCATGTACTGCTTGCCTATACAGTCTCAAACACATTATATAGTGCCAAATTCTAGTAAAAAAACCCTCAGGATTTGTTTTTTCTTTGTTTAAATCTCTGTAAATGCAGTATATTCAGTCATGTACCAAAATATATTGAAAATGTCCTAGCTAGACTAGAGACAAATATTTACTCAGTTAAAGCAGCTCTTCTCAGTCGCTCTTGTGCAGAGCCTTTAGAACATTTCCAGTTGATTTCTCTGCTGACAGATAATTGAATTGTACCACTTAGGAAGGTTTTCTGCAAAGAAAGTGGTTGGCAAAATGATGCCTTGTTCTTAATTAGCGATAGCAGATTTCAGTAAAGCAGTCTGGGGACAATGTTTCTGTTAATAAGAATATTGAATTCTGGTTCTGTGCACATCAGATAGTTCTGTTATCTGGAGTCTGCATGTGGGGAAGCAGAGAGAATTCTCTTTCAACACAGTGCATTCTGTTTATTGCTAACTTATCTGTTTCTAAATTGAACGTAACACATGACGCTGCAGAGGGCAGAGTTTGAATGTGTTCAAAGAGCTCGTTTTTGCTTTGCCATTTCACACACTGTATTAAACCCATGATGTTTGCATTTCAGCGTACAGATAGCATTAGACCTGCATTGAACAGTTCTGTGGAACGGCACAGTACTGATCAGGAGGATACTGAAACTGTCACCCAGGTAATTTGGCATAAAAATAGGCAAAAAGCACAATAAGAAGCTTCATGGAAACATAAGTGCATTTGCTTCCGTACCAGGTCAGGTTGGTGGCAGCCCTTCCTTGCATTTCACACCAGAACCAACACTGTCAGGCAACTGAAGTAAGGCTTCAGCATGGTGCTCCTGTAAAGAATTATCTGTGTGCTTTTCTTTTTCCTCCTTGAAGGAGAGTTCTCTCAAGCGATACAAAGAACAGAAAAAAATCATGTCTCTGTTCCCATCTGGTCAGGCCCATGCCCACCTGTGGAATATGAAGAGCAGGATGCTTTGCTCTTCCCCTTCCTCTTTCCATTCCCATTCTGTACATCTCCAGACACTTCCCTTAAAATGAGTAGTATTTCTCTTCTGGTTATAAGAATTCTTTTGTGTTCTGGAGGAAGCACTTGGAGACATGGAGAGCTTTGGTGTGAATGGAGTGGGATACAAACGGGACCAAGAGATAACAGCCCTTTTACATATAAAGCACAATAATGGGTTTTGCTGTTCTTCACTAAGGACTTTATTAAGCAGCATGTGCTAACTAAAATGTGTCAGGAAGGAAAAAAAAAAAGCCTGCGAGTAGAATAAGGTCTCATTCCACTTTTGTTTTCCCTTACTGTAGTAGCAAAATCGTGAAGGCTTCTGTTTTATAAACCTCCCTTTGCGCTGGCTTAGAAAGAGTGTGCATTTGTGAGGGGTGTGACTTTCTGCCTCTGCAGCCTTTAATAACATGAATAGCCAACCTGTTACTCACCTGAAGTTGAATTGTGGCAGTTACCTCATTAGCAGGTTGCAAGACAGAAGAAACTTTGATTTGGTTTGATACTGCAGTTGAGGCTGTAGAAGAGGTGGTGGGGATTGGTACAGGTGTTTGATAGGAGCCTGGGGTAGGAGGTGCAGAATGAAGGAATGAAGATCTTGATCTGGGTCTAGCAACTCTTCAGTAACTTTTTGGGTTAACTTGACGGTTTTGCTGGCATTTTCCCTGTTCTTTATGAGTAAAACCTCTCTTTCTACAAATGGTATCTAACTAGTTTTCCTTAGCTTGGTACTGGCTTCAAATCCCGCTTTGAATGCTAGTATTTCTGTTGTGGAGAGAAGACTTGGGAGCCTAGGGACATCCTTCCTCTAGGAATCTCCTGTCACTTTTGTGTCTCTTTGATTTTGATTTCAGTTTTTAACTGAGTACATGGCATATTGTAGATGTTCTCTTTTTTGCCAGAAGAATATGTTGCTGTAGTCAGTCAAACTCTTGTCTGTGTGGAAAGGTCTAGCAGCAAACAAGCTACTTCAGCAGGTTGCGCTTGATTTTTAAGAAGCTTTTTAAATGCAAGTGGGAAGGGATAGAAGAAGCCATCATCATCTCCTCTGGGTGAGACTTGAATTTCCAAATAGTGGATAGACGTAACTTCACGCCTTATGACACAGTCCCTGAGAAAGACTGGCAGCTCTAGTTGCTTTGTGCTGCAGCCTTAGAGTAAGTTTTAAAAGTTTTCCATTTCTTTTCTTCTCTTTTTTTAAATCAACATACCCACTGAGAATCTTTGTAGATCTCCAACAGCAAGTGGTAGACCCATCGGAGTTCTGCTTGTTGGAAATAACATCTCTTAGGGGAGCTAACGTGCTCAAATAAAAGCACCATTCTTCATGAGTAGCATAGGTTTTCCTCTGTGCCATACGTCATATTATGACTTAATTCTATCTAGAATTCAAAGATCTTAAGATAGAGATAATGACTGATTTCCTCCCCCCCAAAGGTAGCTTATGGTTTTGGGGTGTCAGTGCTGACGTAATGTAAGGTTAGTTTAGAGACAACTCTGAGTACCATGACATAAATCGTATTAAAAGTTTGTGAGATAATGCTCTAAACATTGACTGCTTTTAACAGTCCTGGCCTGTACACTTAGCAAGATGCTGTGCACATACTTTTCTCCAGTTGTGCATTGAAATGCTAATGCTTCCAGCATTGTGCATAATGCTCTACATGCTCACTTTCCATCCCTATCACATTTGCCCTCCCTCCCCTCTTTGCTGACTCTGCTGTTACTCCCTATAAAGAACAGATCCCAGAGCAGCTATAGCTACTTTCTGCAATCTTGTATTTTCATGTGCTAAAATGTATTTAAAGATTATCCTTTAAATTTTTTGTGTGTGTGTGTTTATCTGTTTCTGTAATCCTGGGTGGAGATTGGGTAGGACTGCTCAGACCTAACTAGTAAGCTCTTGTAAACTGAAGCTTGCCTGGTGCAGCTCTTACTCCCCCCACCTTGACAATACAGTTTATTGTCATTGCTTCAATACTTGTTGACTCTATTTAGAGACACTTCTGAGGCATCCCATGGCTTTCATGAAACTCGCTCTTTTTCTCTTGGAGCCTGAAGGAGGAGTAGTTTCTGTAGTGTACAGGTTTCTGCATCTGAGATCTGCTGTCATACTGAGGCTTGTCATAAGCTTTACTGCAATGAGTTTTGATATTTTTGTCTGTAAAACCTCCTCAGTGACCACTTTTGTGTTCAGATAGGAGAACAGACTCTGTACAGATTTTTGCATCTCTGTAATGTTACCAAAAAAAAAAAGCTTAGGTGAGCTAGCTTGCATCTTCTGATACAAATGGCCCAGGGGGAAAAAAAGGGATCTTGTCTGAACATCAGCCATAATGAGTGCCCTCCTCACTGCTTTACCCTTTTCTGTGTCCACCTGTGTGGTAATGGGAAGCAGCAGTTGGGTTGCTCCATACCTGTTCTTCTGGGTCTGCCGAGGTCGTCTTGGCCCTGGGTAAAATCTGTGAGATCAATTCTGTGGAGCTTCCTCCTCTCGGATGTGGCCTTGCTTTGATGCAGTCCAACAGTACCCCTTCGCGTTATCCCAATGCATTAGTGTGTGTGATACAGGGAGCCCTCCCCCAGCACACTGGAATTTTGGGGTTTTGCTGAAATAGGCTAAAGATGTACTTGTGTTTGAGGTTGCGGTGTTTGTACTGCTCTGGCTTGTGCCCTGGCATTCCTGCTTGGTTCACCTAGTTGGTGGGAAGTGACATTTGTCTTGATTTTCGCTCTCTGAAGGCGTTGCATCAGGGAGATGGCGTTACTGGTATGTCTCTGGGGCTTTGGAATGACTCAGCTTGTTTTGCACATCAGCTGCTGAAACCTGTGCATCGCACACTGTAATGCTGCTGAGCCCAGGCTGTTTGGGACTTGGGCAGCGGTCCCCCTGCGGTGTCCATGTCACCGGCTGTCGAGGCTCCTGCGGTGGGTATACCAAAGGCCCAAAACCAGGCGGTAGGAGCTAACTTGGCTAATACCTCTCTAATGCATCCATAATGTTTGAGTAATCCTCTGGGATACCAAATGATGGCTAAAGTCTTAAGCCGTTCATTGAGGTGATTTATTTCTTGACGCTACCACGCTTAGTAACATCTTGCTTTTCCATCACAGAGCTGATCTGATTGTATATGACAGGATGTGATCAGGATATACTGTTTCACCTATGCTAGTTCACCAGCGTCATCATTCATCAGCTCAATTTTCACATTAGTGTTGTCGGCCAGCTGTCAAGGGTGAAGAGGTGCTATGTGCGGGGCTGCCAGTTTCTTTTATTGACACGCCGTGCTTGGGACAGTTGCCAGCCTTGCTCCGGCAGCCTGAATACACGATAATTTGGGTGCTGCAGAACCCGGTGAACCGAAGCGTCATAAATTCCCTTCTCAAGCACACATCCTTTTTGCAAATACATTTGCTACTCTTTCCTCAGTATATGGATTTCAGCTTTTTAAACTCTTTACTGTTGCATTGCTTGTCAAGTCAGCTGCAAAATCTGAGTATTTCAAATGCCTCATTTTCATAGAGCATTAATTATGAGTAATTAATGTTTGAGATTACTTTCAAACATGGCATAAAAGATACAGCGTTATAGAATACAGGCTTTTTGAACATATTTTGAAATAGCTTTGTTCTGTATTTTGGCTGGGGTTTTCAAAGGAGCCCAAGGGAATTGGGTACAGCAAGCAGGTGAGAGTCTAGTTTCTTCCAATGCCTCAGAAAATGACAGTTCTTTGTAGGTTGTTGGTTTGATGCAAAGAAGCCCTGTTAGCAAATTTTGCAAAGACTTACAACTTTTTTCCTTTTCTCTTAGACTGAGAGAGTGCCACTTGAACTCAACTCAAGACTGGAAGAAGCGGTGGAATTCAGTGAAATGGAAGCAGAGCCTAGTGAAGCAGAAGATTTTGAGGCCAGGGGAAGTCGCTTTTCAAAGTCAGCTGATGAAAGGCAGCGTATGTTGGTTCAGCGGAAGGAGGACTTGTTGCAGCAAGCTCGAAAGTATGTTCCTTCCTAAAACTCCAGCCTGGCCATTCAGTTATAGACCCCCAGAATGGGTTTCAAATGGATTATGACCACTGAGAGCCTGGGTTGATGCAAAAAGTAGTAAGAGGAATGAATACATCTGCTACAGCGGGCTCAGGATGCTGTTTAAGACAACCGTCACTGATAAACCCAACTCTGAAATAGCGTCATGTGTCCCAACATGTACACAGCTTCCTAAGTGGTTGTTTGAAAGCTCTTTGAAATCAGAGGATGATTTCTCCAGCTTCAATGGGCTTTAGTTTGAGCCTATAGTAAGAGGACTCAACGCATTACTTGAGTCCTCTAGTCATCTTTAGCTTGTCTCCTGGCATAGGTGTCAGCCAACACTGCGTGTGCTGTTACTGCTGAAATTAACTGTCAGGCACCACTCTTTCCAAATACAGAGCCAGCGTCCTAAGCATGAAGCAGCATAGAGTTGACAGTTGACCACTTCCTAAAGCATGCCAGAGGAGCTCATGACCAGCATGTCAACACCACTGAAGAGAATGACAAACTTTGTTTCTTTTAGCCCAACTAGTAACAGGTGTTATAGGTAGAATTTAACTTTTTTCGCATACGTTCCAGTCATGTTGGTGAACTTTACTAGCATCCAGTTGCTGATTAAAAAGAGAAGGAAAAGTGCCTTAGTGGTGTAGAAAAAACTCCTTAGCTTTTGTAACAGATGTCCCTTCCTTTGTATCTCAGGGAGACTACTGAAAGGGTCTACAAAAACTACAGACTTATGCGTCCTTTGGTGTTACCAGGCTACCTACGCACTTTTTTTCCGCCCCACACTGAAATGCCTTCATATAAGTAACTGGGGGTATGAAACCTTTTAAGAGTTTGTCTATAAAGAGTCTTGCTCCTAGAATAATTTTTCCTTTATGTTTGAGAAATGTCATTTAGGGAGACAAAGTATTTTTGATTTACTGGTTCCCTTCCTGTGTTGAAGAGCTGTGGAGTTGCAAACTACTGTATTTCGTCACTAAGTGTAAAAATTCATTGGGATGTTAATTCTGGCAGCTGCTTCCTTGTATTTTTGCTTTACTTTACACTTTGCAGCCCTAGTGCCCCTTCTGTCAAAGGCTTACTCATCATCAGGGAGTGACTTCTTGTGGTGGACACTGCCAGCGTCTTGCAAGTGGTGGAATAATGGGGACAGAGAGATTCCGTGACTGACCCGCAGTCTCAGTGAATTGCGCTGAGATAAGAGTAGAGCCCCCACCTTTAGAACTGGCTCCCTCCCATGGGCACAAGGATCTTGCACAAAAACTAAGAGCTTCTGCCAACTCTGCAAAGTCATGTCGTAGATTATACAGGCTTTGTTTTTTTGAGTACGTAGCTTGTGTGCACTTTTATCAAGGTATTTTCCTGCTTTCAGTGGATGTACCAGTGAAGTATTTTCCAGAGGCAAAATGAGGTGGGCTCTGCTCACCCATCTTTTCCTTTTTCCTGTTGCAGGCGTTATTTAAACAAAACCTCTGATGAGGAGTTGACCACAGAGAAGGCCTCTCCTCTGCCTGAGGGAGCATCCGCCGATCCCGTCACCCTGCGTCGCAGGACACTCGCTGCCGCCGCTGAACGGAGACTTCAGATGCAGCAAAACTCTTAGCGCTCATTTCCCCTCCTTCCTCCTCGTCGTGAGCAATGTTGAATAAATTAAATACGAACCCCCCCCGCGCTTTCTATACCAGCAGGAAAGTGTCTCTTCAGAGTTCAGCTAGCTGTGCTGCCGAGTGAGCTGGCTGCCTCTCTGCTGTATAAAGCATGTGGTCTAATAATGTTTGGACAGCTGACAAATTAACCTTTTTTGTAATATTTTCTATGTGACGTTGATCTCCTCCACAAACAAAAGGCAATTTCTAAACCACGGGCATGATTTCTGCAGCTAGCGTGAGGTATTAGGCTGACTGCACAGCAGAGGCTAGGGAAGGTGTGTTCCAAATTAGCAGCTGTGGGTGCAAGTCGTGGAGGGCACTGGCATGTTCAGCTCGACATCAGGGAGAGTTACTCCACGAGGGAAGAAAGCTTAGAAATTTGCAGCAAACCCCGTGTTAGATGAGCAGGTGCCCACTCTTCAGTCCCTGTTCGTGTCGACAGTGAAGGGTGTTATGTAGGCCGGCTTGAAGGGCTGGGGTAGCATTGCTGGAAAGTCAGTTCTTAGACTGGATGGAAGTTGTCTAGCTACATAATGCAGAAAAAAATGAAATCATGAATTGTGCAGCGAAGCGCTGATTCACATTGATTCCAGCAGCATAAAATAGTTTGTTTACCGTTGCTGGGCTCTTCTGCACTGGCAGACATCTGGCTCTGTTTGCTCCCCAGAGCTGTATTATTTTCCTTTGCCTTTTATGGCCAGAAACAAGTGAAAGACTTGAGGGGAATCAAGGGAAGAAGAGGGGGCGTAAGGCGAGGTTACAGCCCCTGCAATTCAGTGTTACCATAAGCCAAGGGATTATGATAGAAAAACCTGCCTGTTCTGGACTCCAGAGCAACAGGGATGGGACTTCATGGAGATCGCTCCGATACCTTGCTTTTTATTTTATTTTTTAACCCCACAACTTCACCGTGAGTTTATTCAGAAAGACTGGAGGAATTGGGGCAGCTGGGCCTTAGGCTGGCTGCAGCCCAACCTGCTAACCTCTGATTTTTCTAAAGAACTTTTGACACGAGATCCACTTGGAGCTGCCGATGCTAGCTTGCATAGTTGAATTTTACATAGAGTGACTTAATTTTTAAACTTCTGAAGAGTGAGTTATGGTATGTCCTTTAGAAGGAGCCCAGTATTATCTAGAATTGTTGTAACTTTTTTTTACTGTTGGTTTTTAGGACATTTGAAGGTGAATTTAATGAGGGGAGTTGCATCGATGTTTAGGTGAAAATAATTTATTTCAATAAAACTCTTTGGGAAGCCTTACCTTGCAATGCTATTAGTAAACCTCAAAGAATTTTTCTGAGATCTTTGGTTTTGCTCAGAGCACAGCTGTTTTGTTTTTTATTGTTAAAAAAACCAAAAATAAAATCTTGGTCAGTGTTGGAAATTGTTTGGAAATTTCTGTAGTGTGACTTCTCATGTTCCTGGCGTGTATTCGGTTTGTAAATGTAGCACCTGCACTTTGGTCCCCCTTCAGTTCCCTCTTTCTATTGTGATGAAAGGGCGCACAGCCGCCTGACACCAGGTTTAGGAATGTTTTCCCAAGCCTCGGGTTGCAGAGCAGTAATTGCTACTGGAATTCAGTTGTGCTGTGAACATGGAAATGGAAGAGAAATAGCATCTGGAGGGACTGTAAAAATAAAGTGGGGTTTTGAACTGTCTGGCAGCATACGGAAGGGATGAGAGCTACTGGATGTGTGAACTGTACATAGTTTGGGTCTTTATTCAAACAGCAGAGTCAATGTACCTCTGGGAGTGCAGATGGGAGAGGAGAAAACAGCACAGAAATCCTTCTCGGGGCTCTGGGTTTCCTTGAGTTCCTCCTCACTGCATTTCTGGGAGATTTTGTACATGATGATGCAAAATGACCTCAGCTTCATCTCATCAGAGGGGATGCCTGCAGCCAGGACAGGTTTTGACCTAGCTTTGGGCTTGCAAGATCTCCACCACCTTGTCATGTCCCCTCCCAGCCTGCCTGCCTTCCCAGGGAGGGATTGCTGTGCCCTGCAGAGGTTTCATTCCTCAAACACAGAAGGCAAAGAGCCCCTGGTTCCCCAGGGGTTAGCTGGGCAGCAGCGCTGCACAAACCACCTCCGCCTACTTCCGGTGCTCTGCGAGCTGTGCGGCATCTTGGCCACTCCAGATCTCACCACTACAAAAGAAAAAAAAAAAATCAATCCCTCATTTCTTATGTTCGTGCTGGCTTGGAAAGGTACCGGTAAAGCAGCTCTTCTTGGCCACCAACCCTCTTGTCTGCGTGCTGAGGGACCCTGCTGTGGAGCCCAGTCCATCGCGCAGCAGCACGTCAGTGGGGAAGGAGGAGATGTCCTGAGCTTGTCCTTCATAAACCCCTCTTGCCCAAGATCCTCCAATTGCTCAGGCTGCAACAGAGATGAGCAAAGGGGCTGCCCGGCTTGCGTGGGTGGGGGGAGGCTCCTGGGACTAAGCCAAGGAGGGGTGGGGATGTTTCAGAGACTCTTGGGCTATTCTTTCCGGGCTTCTCTCCTCCTCTTGTTGGTTTCCTGACCTTTTCCCGCCAGCTCTTCCCTTTGCTCCCGCGGGAGCGGGCCCTGGCCAGCTGCTGGATGGCATCCTTGCCTGCGGCACCATTGCAAAATGACCTACTTCAGCGATGAAAGGCTGGTTTGTGCAGAGGAGCACATGGACCAGTGGTGGCCTCTTGGCTGGCTCCGCTTCCCTGGAAAGGGAGGTCATCTGAGGAGAAGCCTGATTGACTTCCCCAGTGCCAACACGAGCTGCTTCTGGACTGCTGTAAGCAGCAGGAACCTTGAAGAAACCACGTTGGTCAGGAGACGCTGCTGTGTGAAAGCAGCTTTTCTAACCAGCCTTCCCTCGCGCGGGCTGGGGATGTGCGAGACGTGCGATGGGTGGCCCGGCGTAAAGCTGAGTTGGGGGGTCCTGGCTGTTTGGGTAACCTTCCCTGCGGCTCCTTCACCAGGTTTGCTGATGGGCTGTGTGGTCCCGTGGGGTTTGGAAGCGTTCCTGTGGCTCGGGAGGGGATGGTGAGCACGGTGATGAGAAACCAGCCCGGTCCCAGGCTGTGCCAGAGCTGCCCAAGGGCAACCGGCTCCCGAGTGTCCCACCTGCGATCATGGTGCCCGACACTGGTGTGCGCAGGAGCCAGGGGACCTGGGACAAAGGAGAATGCGGAAAAAAACCCTAAATTGCGAAAAAAAACCCAGACTGCGAGAAAAACCCAAATTGGGGGGAAAAAACCCCCAACATCCCAAACAAACCCCAAAGTGCTCCTGCAGCAGGGAGAAAATCTCAACTTTCTTGGAGAACCTTCCTTTATGTCTTAGGGGGAAAAACTCGTGTGTTGTGGGGTTTCTGATGTTGCCACAAAACAAAGGACTCCCCCTGATGACTATCTTTGCATTCCCAAAAGAAATAAAAATATTTTCTTGCTTGGGGAGTTTCGGGGGGGATTTTTGCTCCCAGTGATGTTCTGAAGCAACCTGGGCCATCTGGAAGGGCTTCCACACACCACCTTCCCAAGATTTACACCCAATTCTTAGCTCAGCCCCTCCTGCCTGTGCTACCAGCAGCAAATCCCCCCAAAATGTGAGTTTTAGTATTTTTTCTTCCGCCCTGAGGAAGGAGGCAGGCAGGCGTGGGGGGAAAGAAGCAGGCGGAGGCGCGGGAGGGGAGAGCCCGGGGTACAGACAAACATTCTCTTTATTGAGCTACACATGAATTTTTCCATTAGTCAGAGAAAGAGATTGGCAGTGTGTAATATATCACAGAAACCTCACTGATTGGTAATAGAAAGGCTTAGAAAGACCTGGCGCTTTATATATATATATATATAATTTTTTTTTTTTTAGTTTCCTCTTTATTTATTCATTTTCTTTTAAACAGGTGTGACTGCTCTTCTTCAGCAAAGGTAACTCGTAAAAGTGAAACCGTGAAGACGTCTGATTACTAGTCAAAGTAGAAATGACGAAGGATTGGTCATGAAAACGGTGGCTTCAATGTAAACACTACATTCGATTTTTGTTTTTTTTTTTTTAATTATTTTTTGTGGTTTTGTGTGTGTTTTTTAAAATCTTTAAATTATTTTCATTCTTGCCTTTTTTTAAATTTTTTTTTTTTTTTCCTTTTTTTTTTTCAGCACAAACATCCCCACATGAGAGAGAAAAAACACCATTCACTAAAAGGGAGAGAGGACTGGGGCGGGGGGAGAAAAAAGCAGCACAAAAAAGCATTCACTGGAAGGGGTTAAAAATGAATAAAAACCAAACAAAAAAAATACCCTAAGCAAACAAAAAAAGAAAGATAAAATAAAATATATATATATGTATAACCCTCCCCAACACCCCTGCTAGGCCCTGCGGAGGGGGCGAGGGGGGGAGCCTGTCCGGTGTGGCCGAGCTGTGCTTTTGGGTACAAACCTGGAGAGCGAGCGGTGACTCGGAGCAGGGAGTTGTTAAACCAGGAGGGAGTGAAAGTGGGGGGAAAAAACCCGCTGGCTCCTGGCTAGTGAGGGCTTTGGCCTAAAGCGGGGTGGGAATTCAAAAAAATCGAGCCTAAAATACCCCAGACCCCAGAGAGGGAGCGGCAGGAGGATGCTCCCACCGCAGCCTTCCTCCCAAAACAGCCAGGATGGGAAATGGGAAAAGATCTTGTTGCTGCTATTGTCATTTCCCTTTTTAGCTACGACACATGGCCAGGGGGGAGTTTTCAATTTTTTGTCCTCCTCTTTTTTAAAATAATGTATCTTTTAGTTTTTCGAGGCAGCGGCTCGCCTGGGCTGAGGGTGGTGGCGGGTTTGGGGTCAGGTGGGGGCAGCCCGGCCTTCCCCACGCTGGAAATAAAAATAATTAATAATAATAATAATTTTTAAAAAGCCAACCCATAATAATTAGTAATAATTAAAAAATAAAACCCCACGGTCAGATAACTCATGGGAGGAGAAGTCGCTCCCCCCCCGCACAAGAGCACTGGCCCGGCCACGGCAGGGGCACGGGCAGGATCCGGCCCCGCTTTTGCTGTGGGGCAACCCAGGGAGAAGCCCCTTTGCCCCCTGTGCCCCCGGCCGGGTAACAGCGCCCTGCAGTGGGGGTGCCCCGGGAGCTGCCAGGGAGGCGGGGCGGGCAGAGCCCCCCAGCCCCCAGGGTTCCCCCCAGGCTGTGACACCGGGGATGGTGCAAGGGAGGGCTGGAGCCGGCCGGGAGAACGGGGTCTGCCCACAGCTCCTTCAGACAAACTAAAAAGGAGGGTGTGGATTTTTTTTTATATATATATACGTATATATATAATTTTTCCTTATGCCTTTTTATTTACCAACTTGCATGATTATGACTACGATTTTTTTTTCTCTCATTCAATCTGTTTTTTTTTCGTTTTGTTTCGCCTTTTTTTTTTTTTTTCTGCGCGCGCATGTGTTTGTGTGTGTCTGTGTGTGGTTGCGTTGGGTTTTTTTATGTTTTATTTTTTTGTTTCTTTTATCTTCTGGCGCCGGGACCGCCACCAAAGAAGTCGCTTTGCGCCGCAGGGGTCAGTACAAGCCGCAGCCCCGCAGGTTGTTGGCAATGATGATGTCGGTGACGGCGTCAAATACCACCTGGATGTTGTTCGTGTCTGTGGCACACGTCATGTGGCAGTAAATCTCCTTGTTGGGGGAGCGGTTTTTGCTTTCAAATTGTGCTTGGATGTAGGCGGCCGCATCCTCGTAGGTGTTGGGACCTGCGGGCAGAGGCGGGGGGGACAGAGTGGGGGGCATCAGGGCCGCAGGCCACCACCCTCCTGCCCCACACCCAGCCCCTCGCTGCTTGCAAAGTGGTTTATTTCTAAAAAAAACAGGCAAAACCTATTTATTTTCCATTTTTTCCCCCACTTCACCCCTCAGCATGGTCCATTTACCCCTTTCCCCCACCATCTCCCTCCTTTCCCCCCACGCCTACTCTTTCCCACCCCATTCTGCCCCATTTGCCCCCTCTTTTCCCCCAAATTGCAGAGCACCTGGGCTCTATTGGAGACCCCTCCCTCCCCAGGTGTTGCCACTTTGCCATCCCTGCCTGCTCCCCTTTATTCCCACCCCCCCGGGGAAGGCAGTGGCCTCCAGCTGTGCTGTGCCAGGGGGATGCTCCTTCTGGCCTTGCTGCTGCCCTGGCATCACTGGTGAGTCCCCATGGCAGGTCCTGCAGCACCCGTCCCAAGGGAGCACAGGAAGGGAGAAAAGCTGGGGGGTTTGGTGGCCCTCCCTGGCGAGGCAGGCAGGGGGAGGGATGGCTGGGAGGGTTGGTAGCCACTCCAAAGTCACCTGTGGGTGCTGGCTGTGTCCTCTTAGTGGGGCTGAGCCTCTCTGTGTGCTGTTGGGCTGGGTGGGGGTCTCACCCCAGGCTCTGGGATGGGCAAGGGGCATGTGGTGGGGCAGGAGCCCCTCAGAAATGCACCATTACCCACTTGCTCAGTGGACCAGGGGAGTTTAGCTTTTGTAAGGCAGGCTGGAGAGGGGCCAGATGCTTGAGCCAAAAAATGTAAATTATTGCATTAAGCTGCTTATGGCAGCAATAGCGGCTGTGCCTGGCCCCTTGTGGGAAGCCACAAAGCTGAATTACACCCCTGAAATCGCCTTTGCAAGAGCTGCTGTTATCTGGAGATTTATTTTCCTTTTCCAGCTTGCTGGTTCCCCTCCTTCCTGATGTGGCGGGTGGCCGAAGGAGAGGGGAGGTGGCCCAGTGCCACCAGGCTGTCCCTCTCCCCAGGGTAGCTGGGATGTGCCGTAGATAGTTTGGGATGTCCCACCAGGTGGCTAGGAAAAAAGTACTGTTGCTTTCACGATGGAGCCTAAAAACCTCTGGTGGAAATGCTGGTGTGCTTATGCTGTAGGGGAATGGGTGCCGTCTTGATGGGGGACCCCCTTGTTCCCAGGGTCCAGTGTCCAGGGTGGGTATGCTCTGGGTGAAATAATTCTGAGACATTCAAGTATCTGTAGGAGATGCTGGAGCCTCTGAATCAGAATTGATTTTTTTCTTTCCCTTAGAAAATTCAGAACGGATGTCTATTCTTACTCCATTTTCTTGGTTTTTGTTCTTTTTCCTAAGCTATGTTGGTTTTGCTTAAAAATGTGTGATTTTTCTTGTGGTTTCACAGACTTCTGCTGTAAAGGGGGTCTTTCCTTCCCCAACTGTACCATGTGCAAAGGCACTCCTGGGAGAATGCAAACAGGAGATGCAGCTTGGAAGATCGTGTGTCTCGGCTCCTTTAGCAGGAGCTTCTCAGGAACCATCAGCAAACAGGATGGCTCACGTGGTGGGCAGTCGGCTATCACCAAGGCTTCTCCTTTCCACAGCTCCCTGTGGCCAGACTCATTAAAGCTTGTCTTCGTTCATCTTGACCATCTCTCTGTCCAGTCATGCACCTTTGCCGCAAGAATTGACTGCGTGCAGGATACGACCCCATCCCAAGAGCAGGGTGATGGAGCTGCACCGCAGCTCTCAAAGGTGGGCAGTGCTTTTACCCCCCGCCCCTGTAAAGACGCCCTGTCCCGTCCATCCCCCCCACCTCTGGGACGAGACGCAGCCCCGCTGGCGCAGTGGTGGGCATCACGCCAGGCTGTGCCGTGTCAGCCCTGGCACATACCTGTGTATTCAGGGAAGCAGATGGTCAGAGGCGATTTCTTGATCTTCTCGGCAAATAGGTCTTTCTTGTTGAGGAAGAGAATGATGGAGGTATCGATGAAGAATTTGTTGTTACAGATGGAGTCGAAGAGCATGAGAGATTCATGCATGCGGTTCTGCAATGGGGAGCATGGAGGGAGGAGAGGGGAGAGAGAAAGGCAAAGAGAAAGAGAGAGTTAGAGGAGAGGAGAACATTTTTCTGAATTGAAATGCTTAGAAAGCAAAAAATCTCTAAAATAAGACAGTGGTAAAAGTGAGATGGTTACAGAGGTGGAGGAAACAGGGTGTTGCTCTCATCCCAGGCTGGTGGATGCAGCTGATCTTCCACTGCCTCCCTGCAGAGCTTCTCTGCTGGCTGCTCTAGCAGGGCTGACACCTGAAGCGTCAAGGAAAAGCAGGCCCCCCCCCATTTTCTTGTCACCTGTGTAGACGGAGGAGCTGGGAAAGGGGGCTGCAGCTTTCTGGTCTCGCCTGCATCTCTTCAGGGGCTGGGCACCCCTGAAGCATCACTTGCAGAGCCTAAATAAAGGATAGACAGTGCCTGCCAGCAGCTGGGCACTGGGATGGGGGCAGTTTTGGCCATCTCAGGGTGGCCCTATGGGCCTGCCTGATAGGGTACTTGTGCTGAGTGGTGCTGTTGTGGCAAGACCGGTGCCAAGGGACTGCCCAGAGGCCGGGGCAGGCTGTGTCCCAGGTGGGCCTTTGTGCCCCTGGGAAAGTCTTCATCCCATCTTTGAAAATGCCACGGTGGTGGCTGGGTTGCAGCTAAGAAATCCCAGTGCTGCTGCATGGAGGAAAGCAAGGTAGGTGCCTCCACCAGCCCACCTCGCAGCTCCCCCAAGTGTGCCGGGCTTGCGGGCTGCTTCAGGGAGATTTTAAGCATGAAAGAGTTTTAGTATGAGTCTAAATAGAGGCAAATCTCCAAAAGCTGTAATTTTTGAAAACTAATTGTCCTTTCACATGTGGACAAAAGCCGTATAAAGCCATTTTTCCCCATGCTACAGAAGTTGTTATCAGAAAGGAAGTGGAGAGCGGACAGGAGGACAGGAGAAGGAGGTGAGGTGGTCCTGCGCTGGATCAGCAGTCGCAGGGCACCATCAAGCAGGGTATTTTAGTGCTTCACTTGAGTGGCTGTGGCGTGTCTGTGCGGGCAGGCGCGTGCACTCGCTGTTAGTGTGAAGGTGCTGCTGGACAGGACAGGTATGGCTCTCTAGGAGCACTCAAAAATTTTCTCCATCGTTAACTTGCTCTTAAAATAAACAGAAAGCTGTTTCCTGCTGCTCTGCTGACAACTTTGGGAGACATTTTAGGCAGTCCGTGCACCTTTTCCACTGCTGATACCTACCTAGTTGGCTACTTGAACTTGCAAAGCTTCTGGCTCAAAACCAGGGCTTAGTGAAGTCCAAAGCTGCTGGCCCCACCGTGCCCCTCTCTGCAACCCCCTCTCAGGGCTGAGCCCCCAGAGTACTGGCTCGGCTGCCAGCCACTCGCACAGGGACACCCAGATATTTGACACTCAGTGTCAGCCTCACGCGACACTGAGAGCAGCAGGGCAGTGAGGGTGCTTGGCAGCCAGTGGGGAAACCCTCCTGCAGCAAACAGGAGCCCCCCAGAGCCCCCTTTTTTTGGAGGTGCAGCAAGGGCGGCTTTGGACTTGCTGAAGATTCGTGAGAACACACGTTTCCTAATGAAATGATGACCCAATTACACATTTTGGAGTTTTCCATGAATGTTTTATTAGTGAGTCATTCTATTAGCTACACTTCAACTGTAGCTTTTGCATGCAAAATTTAGCAGATGTCTGATTTCATCTTGAAAGGCTTTGAGATTACACTGTTGGTTCCTTGACAAAGAGTAGCTATGGATGCCAAGCAGTTGCTTTCCAAAGCTTCGGGATCTCTTTTGATCCTTATCTTTAAAAAAAGAAAAATAAGCCTTATTCATGGGGAAATTGGAACCACCACAAAAGGAGGTGGCTCTTCTTGACTTGTGGCTGTTGCAAAAATGCTGGGTCTTGAGATTTTCATGGAAGGTATCTGGCTGTTTTTTTAAAATTGTTGTCCCATATATGTATTCTATTTAAATAAAGGACTGATGGTGGTGGTGGAGGAGGAGCAGCTGAAACAAAGCATGTGCCCGGGGGAATGAAAATTCCAAGCGCAAGGAAAATAACCCTGGTTACTTCTGAGCCCCGGACACGTGTGCAGGCATCCTGGAGGAATTTTTTAAAAATCCCCAGTACAAATATACGAAGAAAAAACCTTTTGCTCTCAGCCATTAGTTTTTCTCAGAGCTGGGCTGTATGGGGGTATGTGTCCGAGGGTGGGTCCAGCTGAAGTTACGTCACTGGAAGCTGGTCAAGTCATTAGGAATAACGGTTAATTTTCCTTTGCTGAGTTTATGCAAAACTTTCTCTTGGTTTCTTCAAGTTCTTTGCTTCTATGTCATGCCCCAAATAATGGAAGATCTTTGGTTTAAACATAAAAGAACAAACTGGCCCGAGCGTTATTTTAAAGGGAGGGAGAGGTGTTCCAAGTACTGTGTTACTGCAAGGAGGAAAAAGCATCATTTATTGAATCGAACCAGAAATGGCTCTTTTGCCTCTGTGCTCGCAAGGTTCACGTGAAGAGACGGCGGAAAACAAATGCAAAGCTTGCTACTTGTAATAGATTTGCAACTGAAGAACTGGAAGAAGCTATGGGGCCGCAGGGGTGCTCTGCCCTGCCAATGCCTGTGCTGAGCATCGCCACTGATGGGTGCTGAAAGGGCAGCTGGATGCGGACAGACGGACGCCAGCGCGGGGTCTGGCAGCGCCGGAGGAAAAGCACGGGTGGTCTGACACAGGTACACGGGGGCAAGGGACTTCAGGAGGGGAAGAGTAATTTCAAGAAGCTACGGAACAAACAGAAACCATGGTAAAGTTGCTCTACTTAAAAACAAAGGAAAAAAAAAAATCCCACCAAATACTTACATAAAATTAAATATCTTTTGGTTATATCCTTTTCAAATTCCTTATTCCAGGTGAATGAGGCTGTGGCAGACAACTGGCACTGCAGACGCGTGTCATACACTGCGTGCACGGCGCAGACGTAGGGTAAATAACAGGCTTGAGAAGCTGGGTGCGCTCAAGGGAGACACAATAAAAACCCTCTCACACTAGAAAAGAGCTGGCACTTTATTAACATTTTGTAACTAATAAATACATTACCGACAGCCAATAAATTATTACAATAACTAATGCTCTATTAAACCAATGGACAGTCACTCTTCGTACAAAATTACAGTTAATACAGTTTGGGCCATCAAACATGCAGGAGAAATGATTCAGCGGGAAACCAGCAAAAGGAAAATTGTGGTGGCCTCCGGTGATCCTTTGGGAAGAAATGTGGGGAGCAGGGAGCCCAGAGGCAGGGTGATGGTCACTGTTCCCTTGTCAAGCTGAAGGGCAGAAAGGGAGCTGGGGGGGAATAGGGCTGAGGTTGTTAAATTAGGGACTGGGCTATTTAATGGGGCAACCCTATTTGCTTGCCCAGTGCCACCGGGTTGCTCCAGCACTAGAAAAGCTGGTGAGACTCAGGCAACGCTGAAAATCGTGTTGTTACCTTCTACGATCTCCTCTCCCCACCTGGAGCAGGGGGTTTAGACCCAGAGCTGCTTGCCTGTGCTACAGGACAGTCAGGATTTGGTCTTGACATTAATTTCCAAGACACTGGGTGGGAGAGGGGCCAGGGCAGCAAGTGTCGGGCCAGCTCCCAGCCCTCCACCTCCTCCCTGGGTCTCTCCTCCCCATCCCTGCTGCACCCAGTGCCTGTGGAGAACTGCGTTGCCCTCTCTGGGAGATGGAGATGTTTTTGACCTGTTCCCAACCTGGCTCCCTCCCGTCTCCTTCCACCGCGGGGTGCCAGCTGGGAGGCTTTTGTCCCCCTGCTCTTATTAACACATCAGCGTTTAAGGGTGGTACTTGCTTGTGTTCAATAGCTAGCCTTTGCAGCATGAATAAAGAGCTGACAGGCTGCTGGTTCAGACACGAGTGGTCCTGTGAGAAGTCCCTTTCCATAGCCACGTTCTCAGCGTAACATCTTATATATGTCACGTACCTGTATCTGTCAGCGTCAATTATCTCCTGTCGTTGCAGGAGCTCAGAAATGATAATGTACGCTCAAGTCTTGGGGTGCTTTGGGAGAGTGTTTCTGTCTGCTCTTTCCTCTGGGGAGGTAGAGGCAAGACTGTGGTCCGCTCCTTTGTGCCACCAGGACCACAGCTCTGCTTTCCTGTGCGTGCGTTGGGGATGCAAGTGTGTGATGGGTTTGGGTGGTTCAGAATAATGCTCAGTAGCATCACCCCTATTGACCTTGACGCTTCCGGCATCGGATCGTTAACCAGTGTTTTAGTCTCCTTGGAAATGGTTGTGGAGTTTTTGGTCGTAAGCCTGAAGACAAACCTGGCCCATGACAAAGACACAAACACACTAGTACTAAGCTTCTCTAATCGACTTGACAAATGGTCAGCCTTGTTCTCAGGAACTCAACAACAAATGTCTCCCTGGCTACAGGAGATTTTTTGGCCACAAAATACTTGGACACATCGCACAGGCTACGGCGCAGGGTTGGTCCCTTTTACAGCATCAACTGCACAAGCCCCCGTGGGGGATGTCTGACACCCCCGCTGAACCCTGCACCTTGTTGAGCTGCGCAGCGAGGGGCTGCCCGATGCTTTACACAGCAGTGACTGGGCACACCAGGATGTTTTGGGAAAAGGACATCTTCTGTGTCCCACCCTGACCTCTTGGAGATTGCATTCCTGACCTGAGAACAAAGTGTTCCCTTGCAGGCAAGCACTGGGCTCATGCCACAATAGATTAAAACCACCAGACACATTTTAATGTACATTCCAGTATAGACTGCTCTCATTAATACTTTTAGTGTCCTGCAAAACAAAAATCACATCTACCGAGGAGGCATGGCAGCCTCCTCCTGGGGATGGTCTCCCCTCCGTGGAGGGACAGGCTGGCTGGCCATCCAGGAAAGCTGACTAAAGGCAAGAAGCTAATTCTCGTTCAAAACTCCTGAGAGAGATTTAGGTGGAAGAATTTCTGGGAGGGCAGTGGTGGGTATGCGACTGACCCCTCGCTAGACCTGGCTGGGGCCCCGTGGGAGGGCAGGGGCAGCAGGGACAGTCCAGTGCTAGCAGACGGAGGGGCCAGATGGCCTCGCCGAGTGGTCCTGCTGCCCTGCCGCTCAGCTGGGCTCCTCTGGCCGTATGTAAAAACAAGAGTGTGAGCTCTATTTGCTAAAGAAAAAACTGGCCTTTGAAGTATGTGGCTGTATTTTAACGTGTTTTCCCAGTGTGTATTTATTGCTAGTTCTCCTAGCAAGCCTAGCTACTGAATCCTCCCAAGGAGCATGGTGCTCTGCAGCTTAACCCTCCAGCCTCATCTACAGGCTCATTTCAAGGCTTTCCTTCTACAGGTTTCTCTATTTCATTGGAATTATTGTTTAAATAAAGGAGCTATTTGCATTTTTTTTGTCTCACGGCTCCACACACCCGACCCTCTCTCATGCCAATGGAGCAAGCAGCAGGGGGGTTTCCTTCTTTCTTTTTGCTGCTGTCTGAAGCTCATCACGAGTTGCTGATGCTGCTTTCAATGCGACGCCCCTTGGGTGCTGCTGCTGGACAAGTGACCTGAGTCATTAAAAACCTCCTGCATCCCAAAAAGGGCATCTTTTGCAAATTCCCACATTAGCTTGAAGGGTAGCAAGGCGTACACAGAGGTATTTCAATTCTATGAATCACTGTGCTTTTAAAATATGCCTCCCGTGTCCCAGTATGATTTCTGTTGCATTTCTACCAGTTGCAACATCCCTGCTACGTGGTGACTGCAAATTCAACACAACTCGGGGCCTCGGAGGGTCTGGATTTGGTGCGTTGTAATTGCAAAGCACAGGGGGCTATTAAGAAGAGGGCTTTTGAAAGAGGGGGATGCATTTCGAGGTCTTATTTCTAGGCAATTGCTGCAAGGATTGCTGGTGTTAGAAAAAGCACAGGGCAAAAGATTGCCTACAGAAGGCACATCTGTCAGAAAAGGCTTGGGTGGGTGCAGAAATTCAGCCGTGAGTAATGCTTTGGCAGGCATTCTGGAGACAAAAATCTATACAAGGCCATCAAGTGGGAGAAATAGTAGTGTTTAACACTGGAAGCATTTCATCTTCCAAACGCTGTTTCCAGCCTTTGTCAGTGAATCCTCACAACACTCGTGTGAGGGAGGGAATGTCAGCAGCAGCAGCTGAAATGAAGCTTTAGACATACAATATGCCAAAGAAAATGCAAGAAAAGGCTCCGTCTGTCAACATTTCCTCCTCTTTTTCTCCCTTTTCTCCCTGTGGAGCACCAGCCGTTGATCATCACCAATGTGCCGGGAACCAGCCAGAGCTGCGGAGGGGCTGGGGCAGGAGGGGGTTTGGACCTCCCAGCCAGCGTGGCCAGGCGCAGGTTGCCTGAATCCACCCTGGAGTGTGGCACAAGTGCACCGAGCTGGCACCAGTGGCTCAGCTGCATTTGGTAGAGTTTGGGGTTGAGTTAATTTAAATTGTCTTTACCAAAATATTCTTGTGTGCTTTATGCTGGCAACTCCTGAAGCCTTGGCTTGGTGCTGCCTTCACTGGGAACAGCTTCTGTTACTTATTCGCTTGGATAAAATGTCACCCACAGCAAGGGCTGGGAACAGAAAACCTCCAAAATTCTAGCGCTGCTGATCAAATCCTTCTGAAACAGCTTAATAAAGACCTGCCTTGCTGCCAGCGCAAGCCATGAGCGCACCACTGCACACAACTCTGGTGCTTCACTGTGGGTCTAGTCATTACGTACCACATGTAACCAACATCCAGCTTTTCAGCCCTTACTTTGGTACTCTATGCACATTTGAACACTAGGTGTTACTGCTGGGACTTGGTTACCTGCATAGGACAAGCTCCAGGAGCATCCCTGTCCCTCTGCATCCCACCAGCTAATTCCCTGCCCCCTTTCGGCAGAAGCACCATCCCATTGCCATCGTGCACTGTCTTGAAAAGCAAAGCAAGGAACTGGACTAATTCAATGACCTCAGCCGCAGCCCAGCTTTTCACCTGGAGTTAAAATGACCTCTGAGATCAGCAGAGGGTATGCAAGCAGAAAGCTTGGCTTGGGGTCGAGGGGAAGTTTGGCAGGGGTGGATCTGAGTCCTGCATATTTCTTTTTCACGTCACCTATTTATGCACTGAACTCCTCTTCCTGCAAAAACGAAGAGGTTGGTTGCATTTTACTGACATTCCCTTGGCTTTAGTCTCCAGGGATTAGAGCTCAACATGCACATAAATCTTTTCAGGGTCAGGGCATGTGGCTGGTCCTTTCCAAGGAACCAGAGAACTGGGCAGCTCTTCCCACTGAAAATCCTTTCTTTGAGAGTCCTTCCCATTGACTCTGAAAAGCCTAAGCTAAACCAAATACAAGTAAATGCACAGGCCTTGTGGTCAGTGTTCCTTTGGTTTACAGTTGTACAGCAGAGTCTGCTGGCATTAAATGGAGCTGGGAGAGGGGCTGGGACCCAGGAAAACAAGACATGTGGGTGGGATGTGGTGTGAGGAGCAGAGAGGAGCTTCTGGCTTTGCTGGCAGGAGCTGATGCCGCCAGAGGTATTTTAAGGCTGAGGTGGTGAAGAGAAAGGTGGGTACTGTCTTGGGCCAGAGCAGCGGAGGCACAGACCTGGCGTTATTGCTGTTAGTGTCCAGCAGAGCAGCAGTGGGTCCTCACTGTACAATACTAAACACAGTTTTATAATTTAACACTATCTAGGGGGTTACTGACACAGCTGTCAACCAAGCTGGGCTGTGAGCTGGTTAGATGTGCGAGAGACACCTTGTTCTCCTCCGCAGGCCTCCGGGTTTGCCTTGTGGTGCTCCCACTCGCATCCCTGGCTGGGGTTTTGTCATGGATGCCCACAAACACTGTCCCAGCAGAGCGCAGCCTCCGATGGGGACTCTCCTCCACCTCCCAGGTGCCCTTCTTTTCCCGTCCTCCCTGCTGCCTCAATCTGCCTCATCTCCCTTCTGCAACTTCTGTCCCAAACCGCCCCCCCGCCACTTCCCCCGCCGGTCCTCTCTGTCCCATGCCACCGTACCTGCTCTTTTCCCTGCCTTCCCTTGCCTTTGGGCTGCTGCTTTGGGCTGCTCTCACACCATCTCTCCTAGATGGGCACAGAGAGAAAAGAGATATTGTCCCCCTCAGGCATGGCACTGAAGAAAACTCAGACCTCCTGAGATGTGAAAGACACACCTAGGCTGGGCTCCCAAGAGAAGACAGCTGAACTTGTGGCTGGCCTGTAAAGACTCATGTTTTCCAGGATCATGGACTTTTCAGAGAGGCAGAGAAGAGGCAGGGATCAGTGTTGCCTACCTGCCCCCAGGTGCCATGCCAAGTGGGACCTCGGAGGTGGCTGTCTCACCCAGATACCAAACAAGCTTTCGGGGTGGACTTCTAAGGGTCCTCCCACGCTCCCAGAGGTGACACCCCACCTCTCACACTCCCTTCTGCCTTCACCCCAATGGCCCCAGAGCTCTTGGTGATGGCAGACGGATGACCACACATACCCCAGCCCAGCTGTGTTTGTCCTCCCCTCTGTGCCCCGACATTTTGCGGTGCTGGGTGCTACCCTTGCTTTTCCACACCTCTCCCCCTGCCCTTCCTTCCTTGCACTTTTCCTTCCTATTCCATCACTTGGCTCAAATCAGCTCCCTGAGCCACTACATGACCATCTCTCTTGCTTTAGGTGCTGATAAAGAGATGCCCTGACTGGAGACACCGAATCCAGAGCTGTCTCTCCTGGACGCCCAGGCAGGAGATGACACAGGCAAGCTACCTGCTTCTGCTCGGCCGAGGAGGCTCAGAGTGCAAGGTTGAGCTTCTCAGGAGTATTTAGATGCCCAAGGTGTGATAAAGAACTGAGAGACTCCTGCACACCCTGCTGTCACCCAAGCATGGTGATGTTTCCCAAAGCACCTCTCTGCATTTCAGGTACTTGAACATCAAACCCTGCCTACAAGAATCCAGGGCTAAATATTTTTGGTGCACCCCAACATTTCAGGGCTGACGTTTGGAAAGAGACGCTGCGTGTTTGTAGGAGCATCGGTTGTGCTGAAATCACTTAGGCTGGGAGATGCTTTGGGAAAGGTCACTGGGTACCCAGGCTGGCATCCTCGCCAGGATGCCCCGGTGCACAGGGTCCCCATCAGCACGCCATCCCCGGGGCATGCTTACTGCCTACGCTCCAGGGTCCAAGCCCCGCTGCCACCGCGCCGCTCAGCCCAGCAGCTCCGTGGCACCCAGCGAAGGGCCTCAGAAATGGGTTACTGAAACCACTAGACATATTTTAACATTAATTTTCAAAAACTTGAGGTAAAACTGTTACTGGTAACAAATGCTTTTAGACAAGGCTTAGTAGGTTTTGTTACTGCGTCTCTCTCACTCAGACACCAGCAGAACTCAATATGGCTGTTTTACTTGTTCAAATAGCTGTCTGGAAAAAAGGAGAATATACAAATCCAAGCTGCAGTGGCTGCGTTCAACACCGACCCCTCCAGCTTTGGGGTAGGAACTGGAGCCATAAGGTACCCTCAAAATGATCATGTTGTATCTAGCACTTCCCAAAGGAATAGTGTTTTAAAAAAAAGATAAATAACCAGGAGAATTAAAAATATCCCTTAATTTCAAGGCAAAAAAAAAAAAGTTTCAGTTCCAAACTACACTGTTGCTGACCAGTATTTTAAGGCTTTGATTTTTTCTTTTTTTGAAACGGAAGTATTTTTGTCTTTTGGCAGTTGAAATGCACTTTGTGTGAAACGTGTTAGCTCCCTCTACAGCGCTGTGAATTGGAACGGAGGAGTAGAACGAGGCAGCAAGGGAATGAACCAAAAATAAACCAAAATAAAATAAAACGGGGCTGGGGAAAGCAGAACTTGCTGCAAAGTTTTCTGGGACGGGAGGAGGGATTTACGTATTTCTTCCTCATCATCTTCTGAGGAGGAAAAAAAAGAAAGAGAGAGGACCTGCCCATGGGACTGGAGGATGCTCCCGGCGGGCACGAGGAGAGGAGGGGAGGACAGGGCTTTAGTAGAGTCCGCATCCCCGCAGGTTGTTGGCGATGATGACATCCGTGACGGCATCGAAGACGAACTGGATGTTGTTGGTGTCAGTGGCGCAGGTGATGTGTGTGTAGATCTCCTTGTTGGGGGACTTGTTCTTGCTCTCATACTGAGCCTGGATGTAAGCCACCGCCTCCGTGAAAGAGTTGGGGCCTATAAGAGAGCCAAGACAAAAGGAAAAAGAGTGGGTTAAAGTGATCCCATAACCCTAAAACCATAGGGTGCCTGCAAGCGCCCCGTTGTAGGGACATGGGGAGCTCGTACGGGGCTGCTGCAACCCAGCCACCCCATCTCCACCTCAGGGAGGGGCACTATTACCAGCCAGGATTGCTGCAAGGGAGGAGATGCTCTCTGACTGTCAGCTCAGTGTATTTTTGTTCTGAGTTGCTGTTTACAGTCTATAGAGATGAAATGCATGAGAGAACTGAGTGTTAAACAGGCTATGATGGGAAAACCAGAAGAAATTCCACATAATGCTGACAAAAAAGAGAAAAAATCTGCCAGGAATGCAGTAAGTGCTTGACCTGGTGCAAAGGCTTAGCTTTTTTCCTTTTTTAGATTTTTTGATTAAAGTTTCAGCTTTTGATGGAAAAGAGGAGCTAAAATGTCCACGAATTGAGGGCAGGATTGGTAACCGTGCCCTCCTTTCCCTGAATCACTAAGAGAAAAGGACATGAAAAGATCCAGCCTCTGTTGCAGAGCAAAGTGGGGTTTTCTCAAACAAAATACAAAAAAGCCAATATAAAATGTCCCTCTTTTTGAGAAATTAGGATCTCAGCACCCTCTGCTAGAGCTGTGGCCAAAATCGCGCCACGAGGAGCTTCTTGTTTTGATGTATAGAGATGTCCGTGCCAAACCTTATTAACCATCAGGTTTTGTGTTAAAAAAGCTTAAGAGCAGTCATGCAAAAGAGCAGATCCTTTCTCATCTGGCCAGCCTTGTCATTGCTCACACACACAGCTCCACTCGGGCACCTGCGTGGGTCTGATAAACTCGGTTTCTCTGGCTGACCTGGAGTGCAGACCAGTGTCCCCAGAGCCCCGGAGGGCTCTACACTGGTAACACTGCTAATGCTCCTGGATCCCTCTCCCTCCATGAAGCTTTACTGATGGGAAATGTTGTTATCTGCTAGAGAGAAGCTTACTTGGGCTTGAGATTTGCTGTGGTTGAAGGCAGCTGATCTGGGAAATCACTTGCACTTACATGTACCTGCCTTGCTAGTTGAAGACACAAGCTCATGAAGACCATGAGACTTGAGAATATGCTTGAAGTAAGACAAGCAAAATGTTTGCTGGGAGCAGGTTCTTGCATGAAGACCCCTGTAAAGAATCTGGGAACAGTTTCACATGCTGTGCACCACCAGCAGGGTATTTTATGAAAGGGAAGTTGGTTGTTCAAAGGCATGAGGATTTACATGCCGGATTCCTTCTGGGAGAGCAGGGAATCACTAATGCCAGCTTGGTTTAAAACATGCCCTGGATTCTGCTGCTGCTTTGGTAAGTATTGTGGATTAGTTAAAAGCACGAGTGAATTAAGTGGATGGAAACAGTCAGAGCTCCAGCATACAGCAAGCAAATTTGTGGATGCAGTCTTCTAATAATTCTCTGTCAGCAGAACTAATGGACATCAGAAACTTCATTTTATTAAAAGCATTTTGCGGAACCTACTTGTGATGTTGAAAGTCCGTTTGTTTGATTTATAGGCTTTCATCAAATAATTCTTTTTAACTCCAGGGCAACTTTCTAATAATGCTGCTTTTTCACAAGGTCACAAGGGTTTCACCCTCTGAGCCATGGTCAGCAAAGAAGGGGCGAGCAAGCTTAAGCGGGTGCTTGGGTCTAAAGTCTGGGCTTAACAGTTAGCACAAGCTAACTTCCAACTTTGAACAGCATTGCTGAATGCCTTGGGGTGAGATATTCTCCACCTCTGATTCAGATCCCTGTTGGATGAGTGGAAGGACTTTCAGCCTTCAGACTTCCAGCCCTCCCCAATGGCATGAGAGACAAGAGGTCTGTGGAGGGTCTCTGGCATTGTGATAACTCCCAGCTTCCAGAACAGCACCTCAAAGGAATTTAGAGCATCTTTGGGGTACTCTGAGATTTAGGGAAGACTGGTTTGGTTCACTTGGGGCTGAAGCACTCCAGAAACAGGCTATATTTGTTTTCCTCTGCATAGTCAGCTGAGAGCTTAGCTATGTGTGTATGAGGGTCTGCCTCCCCCACTGAACTCTTCTCTTGGGCTGGGATAGCTTGGGAAGGAAAAGTTATACCTAAACGGACGTTCCTTCTTGTTCTAGTCTCTCTGCCATCAGGCATATGTAAGAATATTATTTCAGAGAGGGGTTACTGGGAGACTTCAGTGAAGATCCACAAAACCACATCCACAAAATACAATCAGGAAGGACTGAAAGGTACAGGTTTCCTTCATGGAGGAAAGGGAAAAGGAAAGAGGGCATGATAAAAATCTTCCAGTATATAGAAGTGCTGCTGTGAAGAGGATGGCAAGCAGCAATCTAATTTGCAACCAGAAAAATTTGGGGTTGGCATTATTGTGAGCTTTCAACTGTAAAGACTGTGAAATTTCCGTTATTAGATCTTTTTAGACAAACATGTCAGGCATATGTTGGTTCTGTCTGGGCCAAGTGGACGAGTAGATGGCTGAAATGTGTTGGTAGTGACAAACACCCAAACCTTCCCCAGAGAGGAAGCCTGCAGCTGTTCTTCTGAATTCAGATGGAGTCGTTCAGCTCCATGGTCATAGACCATTCAGCCCAAAGCAGCAATGATGGATTGCTTTTTGCCTATTCACAGTGAAAAATCAAGTGCTCAGAGATAGGAAGCTCTGGTTAATAATTTCTTGGCCTGCCCAGAAATGTGACACTATTGGTACTGCCGGTTCACAACTATGTTTCCTGACAAAGAGATCTGCTTCTCTGTCTGTCGGCTTGATTCATCTGGATGTCTCCGGTGAGCTTAAATAATTCATGACGATAAAAGTTTATTTTTATGCTGTCTCGGAATGGTAATGAGGGTTTGTGGAAGCTGGCGAGATGCAGCGGGAAGCGGCAGGGTGCAGCTGCAGCCTTTGCACGGGTGATGTATTCTCATCATTAGCAGGTCAGATGCCAGGCAGCCAGCAGAAGCGAGGGCTTCTTGCACACTGCCCTGCTGCAGAGCCTCTGCTCTGATCTCCAGGTATCACTAAGGTCTCCTTCTCCCCAGCCAAGCTCAGGGCACGGCTTGCTGTGGCTCTTCTCTGTCTGCACTATGGGTTAAGAGGTGTGGGTGGCCAGTGCATGAGAAAATCAAGTGTCTTGTTTTCCATCTACATTTGACTGGAAGCATTTCCATGTCCAGATGCTTGATGTCAGCGAGCCTGAGAGTGAAACTGGGGTCCTCCTAGACTAACGTGATAAAAATTTACAGCTTGAGCTGAAGCAGCTGAGCTGTGGGACCTGCTGTCTGCACGCTGGAGGGCTGATCCTGCAGCCCCTTGGTGCCTGGCAGTGGGCTACTGGCCAGGAACTACAGAGGGATCCTCGCTGTGGTCAGCCAGGACCCACAGGGGAACAGGATGGGTTATGAAACAGCAAAACTGGACTCCAGCTGAGGACAGCCTAACAAACCCCATGCGACGGTCTCCCAGAGACCAGTTACCTATTTGTAATGGTTAAGCTCACTGCGTCTTTCTGAGAGCCCTGCAAGAGGGTTCATGTTCCTGAGCAATGCTGGGAGCCAGGGCACGGGTTTAGGAAGTGTGCTGCCAGCCCCACACCTGCATCGAAACTGCCCGTGGGGCAGAGATCAAGCACCCTGCTTAGTGGTGGGGGCCCTTTGCCAGCAAAGAACTTGGGTTTAAGTCATCCTCACGCTTTCAGTGGACCACTAAACACGGTGGATGTGATCCTATGGCATTTATTGAAATAAAACTTGCAGGGAAGTGAATAGGAGCTCTAGCTATGCATCATTGCCCGTGATACACCACAGTATCAGCCTGGATGGGAAATGCTCCGTGATCCCTTTGCTATGCATTCCTGTACAGCCAGCTTTCTCATTACCTGTATACTCAGGAAAGCAGATAGTCAGTGGAGATTTCTTAATTTTCTCTTCAAATATGTCCTTCTTGTTTAGAAAGAGGATGATAGATGTATCTGTGAACCATTTGTTGTTGCAGATGCTGTCAAAAAGCTTCAGTGATTCATGCATGCGGTTCTGCAACAGAAAGGAGAGATCACATCAGGCCAAAGACAGCAATTCGGGGACGTTCAACATGTAGGGAAATCTAAAACAACTAAATTAAGGAGGAAAACAAACAAAAAAAAGCTATGATATACATGATTTATGTATACAAACAGCTGAACGTATACATAACAGATACAATCCCTATAACATTTGACATACAGTTAGTAACTTAAGGGCATTTAACTACACAGAGCTGTTTTGATTTTGCATAGCATATAATTTACACGATCCCAGCTCATAGAAATCATCATGCACCATGCATGGATGGGGAGTTACTTTTGCCCTTTGATCAGATTTATGTGTTGGTGTAGCTCATGCAGATTTTCTAAAACGCTTTCATTAATTTTTTTTTTTTTTTTTTTTTTTTACTTTCTCGAGTGTGTGTGGCACACAACTGGTTGGATACATTAACCAAGGACTGGTAGATCCTTGAATTAATCTAGAGTTGGAAGCAGACATCAAGGTGACATAATTTTGGAAATGACCTTGCCGTGACCTTTGCCTGGTTTTGTTATTTTGTTTAGTGTTGTTGTCTGTTGTTGGGCTTTTAATTTTTTTATTTTTTTTTAGTTCTCTTGGAAGATGGCTCAACAGAAAGTGTCTGGCAGACAGGGGAAAAAAAGTGAAAAAGGAAGAGGATATAGTATAAAAAGGAAAAACGTAATGAAGGGCATCTAAGAACAACCAGAGTAGAAGTCAGGCAGCTACCACTGATGTTAGCTCATGCCTCTAGGAGAACACTAGCTACTCGCCAGCAGAAGAGCCATATGTTCACATGGACGCACAGCGAGAAGTCAGCGTTTTGGTTATATGTCATGCAAAAAAACAAGACAGGAAAGGAGAGAGATAAGAGGAATGAAAAAAACAGACCAGTTAGAGAGTTGCAAAGTCCGCCACATGGTTTTATGGTGGTGGAAAGAGTTCACGGCAAAGTCAACCAAGTGTCATGTTCCCTGCTGCTTTCAACTCTCAACTTGGTTTTTCTTTTGTTTTTTTTTTTTTTTTTCTCGGTTCAAGAGAAGCTTCATACCTGCCAAATTTGGTTGGTCTCTCAAATGCTCATTTTTTGGCCTTTGTTTGGCTAGATAAGGTCAGACGGACGAGGAAAAGCTGTGAAGGTGCCGAGGCTGGCGACGTTTGGCGCGCGAGGCCGACGCCGGAGTGCGCACGCCGGTCGCGTGGCCATCTCTCAGCCGGGAGCCGGGTAGCGGAGAGAGCAGGCGCGGTGAGGACGAAGCACACCCAAGAGTCAGGGGGTTATCAAAGGCAAAGCATGGTACAGGCCAGACCGGCTCCTCGGCTTTTCCCAGTGGCATCTCCTTGGGACAGCACTCCCCAAACCCGCTAGTGCACATACGAGACTGGTTACAGCGGTACAGGAGATATGCTAGAGAGGACAGGGCTGCACGGTCTCGTTGCCGGTGGGTTTTTTGGGGCGGGTGCAGCCTGTCCCCCCCGCCCCGGATTTGGTAATTCGGAGTGGTGCAGGAGACAGCCGGGGGCTTTCACCCCTCTCCCGCTCCGTTTCACGCCCGCGCTGGCAACATAATTGAGCCCAGCACTTTATTGATTAACGCTTTCCTTTTCATTGATATACTTTAGCTGCTGCTGAAAGTTTTATTTAGATAAAAGTGGCTCTGTGGATGAAGGAAACATCCGATCCGACCCAGAGTGAAAGAGGACGTGCGCGATTTGCTGTACCGTATACCACAGGCTTTGCTACCAGACTTGAATGACCGAGCATCTCCCCGCCATGCATTGTACCGACACACAGGGAAGACGCGATCATGTACAAATGTAAAAATGCATTTACTTATTGCGTCTCAGTTGCAAGATGTTCGCTTATCTGGATCATCCCATGTCTGTGTGCTGTTTTTTCTAACCCAGTTTGTACTGGCTGGTGTGGGAGCCCCAGAACAAAACTCCTCTTTGCTACTTGTGGTGTCAAAATCGTAACCATGTAGAAACCTGCAAAGGTTTTGTACAGGAGATCCTTGGCTACCCAAAGCCTTTGGGAGGAGAGAAGAAAGCGGAAGGCGGTCAGGGGAACAGAAAGCAAATGTAATTAACCGTTTTTTAAGCAGGGTCCCTCACAGAACATTTTTAATGCCATTTTTATCACCCTTGCTGATTAAAGTAAAAGCACGGAGAAATACATGAATGTTGCTCGTGGCTTAAACCGATACCTCGTTGCAGCAGCCATCAGCCTGGAGGTCACCATACTTACCACGCTGCACCTCGCCAGCCCTGTACCACGCTGCGCAGCCCCAGCGGGGAGCAGCGGTGTGCAACTGTGCCCTATGGCTTGGGAAGCGCGATAGGTGACATCGGTTTGGGTTAAGAAATAGAAGCTGAGGACTTCTCCTGAGCTGGGCTTTGCGGTTAGGTGAAGCTGACTTTCCTACAGCAGCAAGACTATACGAGGATTCTACAGAAATCCTCCTGCTTCGCTTATACGATTTGATAAATTTGCGTTAATAGCTGTTAGGAAATGAGAGTGTTTTCCCAAGAAACAGTGACTCTTAGCGTCCAGTCGTAACCAGAATATACACACAGCACAAACCAATACATCCCTGTAGAAAATGAGAGTTACAGTAAAAATCCTCCATTCCTTTCAAATTCCAGAAACAAGTTTTGATGCTTCCTAAGGCTGCCTGACCTGGCTTTCTGGTCTCTACACATTGCTTTTTCCCCCAGCTCTGCTGTTTAGCTGAGTAAATATAACCACTGCTCTGCCCACTCCTCCTTATTTACCTGGGAGAGGTTCTGGTCTTAAAATCCACCTTTTACTTCCCCATCACTAAAGAGGAGAAGACATTATTCAAAAGCAAGGAACTGCTTTCCATGCGTGGAAAAGGTGCAGAGCAATATCCCGGTGAGCAGGTACCGATGCTCCTGTTGCCATACCTTGGTGCCACATAGGAAATGCTGTTATATCCCAAGAGGGCTCCCAGGAGCCTACGCATGGACGCAAGCTGTCCCAGTGCCCACTAACATCGGGAATGCCTCGCTGCCTCCCTTTCCTTTCCCTTCCCAACTGTTATTAGTTTAATAGATGCTTGTAGGAGACTTCCAACAGCTCAGGCAGGCCTTGGCTGAGATGTGAGGATGGGGAGGCAGTCTCCGGGTACCACATGTAAAAGGACAGGCTGCTGCTAAAGGAGGAGTGAGAAGTTAAGGCCCTCAAATAATCCCCCTCCTACCAGTAAATCCACAGTGAAAGACCCTTTTAGTCCCTTAAAGCTTCGCCAGGGCCCCTCTCAGGAGCACCCGTGCTGCTGTGATGGGGCAGACGTGCCCACTCTGCTAGGAGGCGTTAAAGATCACACTTATACTTTTATATGAAGTGATATAAATTACTTTACCTGCTTTTGGACCCGTTGTGCTGCTTTTTCCTACTTTATGTTGGGTCTATCATTAAGGGAGGGCTCTTGAAACATTGGATTCTTAATGTCACTTCCTATTTCAAAATCAGTATTTTAAATCCTTATGCCTGCAAATGCTTTACACCCCGACAAGGAAAGCAGCCCCATCAGCCACGTTACCGAGGAATAACCACTCGCCCACACAAATTAAAAGTCCGGTTAACTTTTTCCGTGCAGGACAAGAGACAGAATTGCTTACAGATGAGTTCAGATGTCATTGCACAACAGTGTTCCCATCGCTGATGTGAAGGGCAAGCAGCTTTCTAGTGAGCACGAGGGAGAAAGGATCCTGCAGTCAAGACTCTGCCCAGGCAGAAACACACGCAGAAACCCCATCTTTTTTTCACCAGAGCATGGGACCAGACCTGGTTATCTCTGCAACACACAGTCAAGTCAATCTTTTTTGTTTTCCTTGGTGATTAAGTGCTAACTGTCACGTGAACTATAAGGACACTGATGGTTATCCTAAGCACAGAAATTCCATATTCCCCCTCCTGTTTATATCTCCTAAGATGCCCAAGCCAATTCCACTTGCTTTGTCACTCCTAAGGCAATTTCTGAGCACTGCAATTCAATTTTCCTTGCCCAATGACAGCAGAGAGAGCACGCTAACCAGGTCATGCAATGAAATACGAACCAAGAGGCCAACACTAATGCACACCAAGGGTCACCAGCACAGTGCCTTCAACCCATCCCATGCTCAGCAATGGGGACACGAACAATACTTGCATGTCTTGGCTAGATATGGGTGACCTAAATATCTTAGCTTCAGGCAGCAACATGCAGCATGAACATCTCCCTCTCTTGCCATGGCTCCTTTGAATACGTGAGGAAAAAACCAAAGAGGACAGTCTCAGTTCGCACAACAGGTCCCATGCCACTACTGTCTTTTTTAAGTTCCATTAGGAATTCCATTTAGAAGGAACGACTTCTAATCTACCTTTGAAGCAAATCCACCTTTGTTAATCATCTTCTCCAGTTTTACTGATTAATATGACTGCTGTCCCTCTCTCCTCCCAGATTACAGATTTGAAGCTTTTCCTCCTGTAACCTCAGCTTATGAAACATAAAGATAAGTCACAAATGAGACAAAATAGCCTCGTTATGCAAAGACATAATCCATGGAGTTGTTCAGTCAGCTAAAGCAGGATGTCCCCACTGTGTACAAATATGGCAGAGAGCCCTGCAACTCCTTGTGGCGGACTCGGTAAAGGCAGATGCAGAGGCCAGTGTAATGCCTTGAAGACAGCGTCTTGTGAGCTGGATGGGCTGGGCAGAGGGTGTCATTTTGCCTTGTGAGCTCTAGCTGTGGGCTGTGGCTGGCAGCAATGGGACTGGTGAAGGCACTGCTTGAATTTCCCTGTAGGTTTGCTCCTCTCCCCTGGGAGCTGGGCACGCAGCTTAGATCTGCCAACAGCAGCGTAAGAAGGTGTTTGGGGCAATGGGAGAGGCTGGATTCAACAGCACTGGGGGCTTCTGTGCAAAGCGTGGTCTTTATGGGTGTATGGGCCTAGATGCACAGATGCAGAAAGTTTTCTTTATTTTATTTATGTCTTTCCGATTCAGACATAGAGAAGTACTTGCCTTCCTTGACTCCTGCAGTGTTGCTCTTTGTGGCACGGAATTGGAGAGAAAATACATCCCTTATAAAAGACTGTCTGGTCTTAGGTAGTGATGGCTTCGTACACAATAGCCCCTTTTCAGCTGCTGCAGGAGGATGGGTGCTCAGTCTTTTAAAACAAAGAGCGCAATACACCACAAAAAAAACCCTTCATAAGCATAGAGCTGCACTTTACTTTTAAGGGCAGGAACAGGTCAGTGGGTGCTTCACCCAGCCTTGTTTTACCCACCTCTTTGCTCAGTCTTGTTTGAAAGGATTCACAGTAAACCAGTTGTTCACAAGCTTCTTTCAGTGAGACAAGCTGACCTTACAACTACACTGGTCCCAACGCCCCTGCGCTAACTGAGCTTAACAAGGCGAGCCCCTGCTCCGTGTTAGGCTGACTTTATCTGAACTGCAGTTTCACCCACCTGAAGTGAGGTTTGGAAAAGCTGTTCTCCCTATGCACCACCTTTGCAAATTGTTTTTTGGGCACCTGAGATGTGGTAGGGCTCTTTCCCTCTCATGGCTCCATGCCAGCAATGAAAGCTCTGCAAGTCTTCTCATATTCACAGAGACATCTGTACAGCCCCCAAACCTTCAGTGGCTTAATACAGCTGGAAGTGCCTGGACCGTAGTAAGCATCTCTATAGAAAATGAAGATGGAGGAGCAGCATCCAGCTCACTCTCTCAGCTGCCTCCTCTTTGTGTTTTCCAAGTGAGAAGCAATAAAAGATGATTTACGTCATTAAAGCCAGCAGATGTGACGGATGCAGACAGACGGCAAATCAGCTGACTGAAGAGATGCTGCTTTTACTGCTGAGTTTTTGAAGAGGAACCATGTTAGCAGGGAGGAGACCGAGTGCTTGAGGGTACAGCTGGGAGAGGACTGAGTTTGTGGGCACTGTGTTTTCCACCTGCCATTTGTGCTGGGGGTATAATAGGGCAGACAGGATCTGACACTGTCATTTTTTCCTATTTGCATTGACCTCGCTCAGGGTTGTTTATTTGGATTAGGTGGGGGCGTCCTGCAGGCAGGGCTGTGGCGATGCCGAATCCTTTCCCTGTTTACACCGAATGTGTAAATGAACAGCAGCTGCCTCTGCCCTCCTGTTGCTCAGCATCCCCAGAAACACTTTGTGAAAAGGGATTGAAATAGCAAGCAAATGTCAGCGCCGCACCAGAGTGCAGGCTTGCCTGCTTTCCGGATGCAAGAGCGAAGTTGGAGCTGATCAAATCCTGGTTTCTGCAGCGGGGCACTTCAGGGGGGAGGCTGAGCTGGCACCCTGCTCATCACCAGCATGGTACTGGGTGATGGACAGTCACTGGCAGAGCTCAGCACCCCCAGGAAAGATGCTGTAACCTCCATCTCAGGAGCTGAGTTAAGGCTGACATTTAGAAAATGGCATTGGCATTCAAGCCCTTCCATTTTGCGCTCCGTGGCTTTGAATCAGAGGCTCTGGCTTGTGTAGACTGGCACCCAAAGGTGACCTGTATTAAAGACTGCCTTTGGCTTCATGGTTTGGGTGTCACAGCCCAAGTTATACCTACAGAGCACCTTGCGCTCTGCTCAGATCACAGCTTTGCTCCCTGCCCCCTGGGTCTGCCCTCTCCCTGTGTATTCTTCTTTATCTCCTGGGTGTGTTTCCTCTGACCAGTTGCAGGGCTCTATGGCATTGAGCTAATGGCTGGGTTTTTCAAATCACGTCAGGAGATTTTGGTTCCTTCCCAGTAAATCCTATGGGACTGAGCATCCTTAGGCGTATCAGGGCCAGGGTCAGAGGGAGGTGACAACTGAGGATTATAAATAAGTGGACGTGAGAGGGTCTAGAGTGTCTCAGTCAGTCTGGAGGGACACAGTCATGATGTTAATATCACCCTGAATTCTGGCATCAACACAACCCAAACAACCAGGTGACTTCATCAGACAGTTTGCCAGAGCTCATAAACCTGGCTCGGAAGAGGCTAGAAACCACAGCCCCACCCTTTTTGGGAAGAGATAACTCATACCTAACAGCAATCTTTCCCTTGATTCCTTCTTCATCAACAGCTTTCTGCAAGCCTGACATCTTTACCAGCAGGAGAATAAAGACCCTCAGAGAGACAGAGCTGGGAGGAGTGAGCCCTCCATGCTGCCGCAGACTGGGCACAGATGAAATCATTACCAAAGTCTGAGTATGGCTTCTGATTCTGTTTCTTTAGACAAATGCAACTGGGTGCTTGCCACAGTCGTCATTAGTCCCAAAAGCCTGCATTCCCAACACACTGAATGAACGGCCAGAAGACAGGAATGAGTCTTCTTGCATCCTTTCTGTGTATTTAATTCACTTGTATTAATTGCACTCTAATACCAGGGAGCACACAGCTCCTCACTAGCTTTATTTCCAGATGGTATTTTGAGCCTAATGTCACAGTGGGAAGTCATAAAAGCTCTCCTAGAGCAAATTACCTGAGGAATCAAACAGTTCCAGTCTCACTCAGGGAAATGAATTTCTGTAGCCTGAAGAAATAAGTTATACTCCTAGCCCGAGCCTGCCTCAGGTGTGCATGGCCTTCCTGCACCTCTGCACCACGGCATGACCACTTCCTTATGTTTGTTTTAAAAGCCCACCCAGCTATAGCTCCTCTTTCCGGATATAGGGTCCTGTTAACACGTTTTGAAAACACACAGGTCAGCTAGAAAGGACAAATAAAACACTGCGACTTCACTGGTGCAAGGCAGCGTTACCTGGGCATGCAGGACTTGATTTTGAAGAGTGCAGAGGAGGACAAATGTCCCCAGGATTTCAGAGTCAAGGGGGAGTGACTGACAAAAGCACATTAACTGTAGCACCCCAGTGAGCATTCGGCGATCTCTGAGCAGTTGCTGGCTATGCAGTATCCCGTAAAGAAGTGTTGGGGCCTCCAAGACCCGGTTAGACTCACCGTGGTTTCGTCTTCATGGAGCACCTGGTCGTAGCCACTCAGTGCGACGCAGAAAATGATCGCTGTGACATCCTCAAAGCAGTGAATCCACTTCTTGCGTTCTGACCGCTGGCCCCCAACGTCGAAGAGCCTGTGGCACAGGAGAGGACCATCAGCACCCGCTCTTTCTTAGTTACGAGGAAACTTTAGCATTCTCGGCATTTTCTGACCATATGGTCCCTGGAAGGCTCCAAACACAAAGCAACAGGTCTTTCACCACTGGCTTGGTCTTCTCCAGAGCCTGGAGCCGAGGAGGACCAGGATGAGCAGTTCCAGCTAGGGATGTGGGGATTTGTGGGAGGGCCTCAGCAGCGTGTTGGGTCCCAAAGGGTCTGCAGAGGTGGAGACTGCACACTCTTGAGTTTTATATTCTCTAAATACTTTCCTGTGTGGCTTTCTGCCTTCACGCTGTCTTCTCTCTACTGGCTGGCATCATGAGGGTCAATATATAGTGTTAACCACATGTGACTGACCCACTTTAGAGAAAAGATTTGGCCAAATATTTTTACATTTATGAGCTTGATCAGACTTGGGGCCAATCTCATATTATACCTCCCAACAAAGCGGTGTCGTTTGGGTTAGAAGAAGGTACCATCAGCTCCTATCTTAAAGGCAGTGATTTTTCAAGACAAGATTGAAAATGTGTCTTGAAAAAGACATATTGTTCACCTCCCAGAATGCCATGTCCTCTGCAGTGGGAATCATCCCTGTGTTAACAGCAGTTTAACACTTTCTCCTTTGGGAACTATGGGGAAACACTGTGACAAATAGACGCCCTGCAAATTTACCGTGCAGTTTTAGACTAACCTGAAGTGGAGGTTTTTGAATGTGAAGTGGGTTTCTACGATGCCCGTTGTTTTGACCCTGGTTCGGAGGATATCCTGCTCCGTGGGCTGGTAGTCTGCAGCTCCAATTCGATCTAAGCTGTCTAGGTAGCTAAGAGAAGAAAGGAAAAGAAAAAGAAAACAGATAAGAATAAGACACACATTAATCTTTGTCAATCTCAGACGAATCCTTCAGCTTCCTATTAATCTTTTTCAAACTCATTTTTCATGGCTGAAGGTATTGTAGTTAAAGGAAAAAAAAATCCTATTCTGGGGAAAAAGAAACGTTAACAAATCCCACTAACCTAAGCATAAAATCTGATAGTGAACTGAAAGCAGGAAATTAAGTGTGCATTTGTTGTGAGCCCTGATTGCAATCTGTGAAAATACACAACTTTAATATTACTTGCTACTTTTATTCCCTGAGGGATGAAGGTCCCAATCGGTCCATTGTGCTGGATGCTGTACACACACATGCTTTTCTGTAAGGGTTTGTTCAGACAAGAGGTTGGAGCATACAGGTCTCGCTCCCAGAACAGACAGGTCAAGTCACCTCTGGGAGATGCCTCTGTCTCCGCTGGGAAAGGAGGGAGACAGGGCAGCTTGCTCCGACAAGGTGCTTTCAGTCAGCTCAGATGAAGGGAGATGAATCTGCCTGAGGGAGTCACTGCTTCAGTTTGAAATCCGGCACAGGGCTGGGACTGCGGGAGATGCAGCGCTTGGACAAAATCCAGGGGCCCGCTTAGGTGGTGATAATCTAGCAGTATAAATCGTGGTTTTCTGAGGGTAGAGGGGAGATTTAGCTTTCTAAAACACTTGGATAGTTTTAAAATATTTACCCTTATTCTGCTCTAGGCTTAAAATCTATGAACATAGGCAATGCGTCCATGGACTGAAACTTTGGGTAGCAAGTCCTGTCTTCTGGCATGAAATGCTTTTGTAGAAGAAACCAACAGCTGCACACATACACCACAGTCCGTTTTTTCATCCACTTGAAAGAAAATTTTTCAAAACAACTCAGCCCAACTAAATATAATTTACAAAGAAAAGAGGAATTTGGATTACAGTTGAATATGAATTATAAACACAGAGCTGCATCACACAGCAAAGTCTTTCTCACTGCCATTGAGCTGCACAGACACTCCAGTTCCTCTTAAAGGGGGTTTGATGTACATTACAGGGCCCAAATGCCTACCTCTAGCCCCAGGAGCATCAATCTAATGCACACGAGATGCTTTCAGTACACTGTGAATATAATAAAGCAGGTCTGTGCATGAGCAGTGCTCTTGTACTTCGATCTCTGTGCTTCTGGCAGCCTGGATGTCACCCAAAGAGGCAGCGGGGCAGGCGGTGACATGCCGGGGGCAGGATGGGAGGGTACTCGTTCAGGTGTTAGCCAGAGGATGGCAACTTTGCCCAATGCAGCTTGCAGAGAATAAAGAGTAGTAACAGGAGCTGTGCAGTTGTAGGGAAGGAAAAGACATTGTTGTCTCTGGTGAGTATGAGTTTACTGGTGAGTGCAAGAAGCTATGAGCTGGAACCATTCACATAAGAGAGCCATGATGTCTAAGCTTGACTTCCTCTTTCAGTTTAGCTAAATGCAATTTTTTTTTAACATAGAGTGCGGATGTAGTCCTGATGAGTAACCCAATCACACCGACTCGGTGGTGAGCACACTTTCCCCTGTGCCTTGCCAAAGCACATCCCGCTTGGCCTCAATGCGCCGCCCTGTCCTGCCACTGGCGATGCCTTCCCTGCCGCATCAGAAAGCAGGAGAAGGCTTTCCATTTGCGTCCTGGAGGGAGTGCTCTGAGCCAGGCCTCCGGAGCTGGGGCCGTGCACTCTGCTACCTGAGAAAACTCACTGCCACCGGCTTTAGCCTACCCCGCTAGCCTGGAAAAACAGACAACCGAACTCTACGCTGAAGTGAAAAACAAACCTCACCCCACTCGCATCATGTATTTTGGCTGCCCATCATTTTTATCATTCATTTTTGCTACAGAATTGCAAAAATCACGTCACCCAGAGAAAAGTATATAAGCTAAGCGGGCTTATTTTTATTGTGCCCTTTTTCAAGCATTTAAAGCCATTGTGGTTTTGTGACAGATGCTCCCTCAATAGCCTTATGATGGGCCCTGGATGGATGAATGGGGCTTCATCTGAAATCAGATCCTCTGCTGTGACGGCTGAAGCCATGATCACTCATCTATTCACAACTGGTGTCAACTCCTGTTATTTAAGAGAAAGCTGCATTTCTTCACATGTCCCCACAGACCGAGGCGGCTTGGCAGCGCTGTTATTCAGAGACCCAGGCTCTCCTCTGTCCTCAGGAACAAAGTATTTCAAGGTGATGGTAAAAAGTGGAGGCGTAAGAGAGGGAAGGATTTTCTTTCCCTCTTGCAGCTCTTGGCATTACCCTGAAGACCTTTATCACTTCCTCCATCTTCATTTTCTGCATTTTCCTATGATTCAACTCTCTTCAATTTAACATTCCCTGTTAATTATTCTTGCCTTTGAGATCCTCCTTTAAAGCTGGGAGTGCAGCAAATGAAGGAATCTACTGCAAACTGGACAAAGCACAGCAGCACAGTGATGGAGGGGTTTGTTACTGTAATTACTGTCTTCAGTGTGTGATGATTTGCTTGTGAACAGCAGCATCCTTTAAAGCCCAGGCTGTGTGCTGGGACTTCAGGGGGTTCCCACTCTCACTATCGGCGTTCACAGCCTACGGCTCTTCCACGCAGCGTTCCCCTTGGCTGTCCAACAGCGAATTAGCTCCAGATTTGATTTAATCCTGCATACAACCTGGCTCTGAGGCTTGGAAAGCCTCACCAAACTTCACATCTTTGTCCATGGTGGTGATGCCACCTCATGTGCCTGGCTCCACCTGAGTTACTCTGGGGGATCAGAGGTTTGGAGGAGCTGATGCAGCCTGCCAGCCTCTCGAGGGGGCAGGATGATAGCGATAGAGGGAGAAGAGCTGAGCAAGATCCATCCCATCCACCCTTTCCTCCCTGACAGCATCCAGCTTCCAATCCCAGCTGGGATATCTCCATAGGAACCTCAGCTGGGGGGGTGGTTAGCATCTGTCTGGGTGAGGGCACTGCTTCCCAGTGCTTAACTGGTGCTGTGACAAAGGAATACTCAGTATCCCTAATACTCAGCCTGTCCGGGCTTCAGGTGAGCTGAGCTCCGTGAGTCTGGTGCCTCGGGGTCACTCCCATGCTAATGCATCCAGCCCGGCTGCCAGGCACCCCAGCTCCGATACCTGCTTGCCAGCACACCCTTTGCCTTTTCTGTTAACTCCCCTCTTCATCTCTTACCTCAACTCTGGTCTTTTCCGTCATTCTCCATGTGTTTTTCAATTACTTCCGTTCTTTCAGTTGCCTGGGTCTGCTTTTCATCTGTTCCTGGTAGTCTCGATGAGGGTCAGCCATCAATTTTTATGAAGGTATACAAGATTTTCAGTGCTGGTTTTGAGGCTGCATTCCAAAACTGTTTAGTCCTCTGGCTGCTCTGCCCTGGAATTTCTCCCATCTCAGGCTGCAGCAGATATTTTTTTCCCTTGGACTTGGCCGCAGCTGATCTGGGCCCTGTTGGCACGTGTGCCCCACGAAGCTCAGCTGGAGCAGCATGCAATGGCACGGCTGCCATGCTAACATCCAGCTGTGGGAATGGGAAGCTCAGGCAGGCTGCTGTTTGGATGCTGAGCTGATTTTAACTGCTACTTGTTCTCCTCAGTTCCTGATGGAGGTATCTCTGAGGCTTCACCGGAGCGCTGGTGCTCCCTGCCCATGCTGCTTGGGAGGAACTGCTGGTCCGCTGGGTACGAGCCTGAGCTGGCAGAGGGTGGGGTGTGTTGGGGGTGTCACCTCTTTGGGAACAGGGAAACCCAAGTGAGGACAAATTGCTACACATGGCGCTGGGTGACGGCACTGCTGGTATGCCCTCTGAACCACAAATCTAAAGGCCAAACTGTTGCTGGAGATAATTAGTTGTTGCAGCCAACAGGCTCGGTGACACATAATCCCCTCAGAAGCTGGCATCTGTTTAACCAGCAGAAATAAGAGCACTCTGGAGGCTGCGGAGCGAGCGCTCAGCTCTCCTGCTTCCGCGTCGTCTTCATTGCACGGTGCTGGCGTCAGAGCTCCTTCCACTTCCCAGCTCCGGGGTTTGCACACTGGAGTGGAAGCATATCTGAAATGAGACACCAGCTCTTATTTGCAGCCTGCCTTGCCCAGGGCTTGCAGGGGTTAAAAAAAGCTGAAGAAAGGTTAGAAGGTTTTTGAGTACATGAATAACCCTCTAGCATTTATACTCCTGAGCTGAGCAGCTCCATTACTGCTTATATCTTTTATCTTAAATGCTTTGTTTTGAAGCAGATTGCAGGTTTCTGAGTCATTCAGTTTATCGGGCTCAGGGAGGTGAAGCCCAACTATATTACGCTGCTAAAAGCAAAATGCACAAGAAATGGCATTTCCCAAATACAGGGAGAGGATCTCATCGAACCGAGGCTACAAAAGGCAGACACTCTACAAGGACTAGCTGATATTAAATATCTCCACACAGTAATATTGAAAATAGGGAGTAAATATAGTTTCTTGTGCCTTTGCTCTTTCCAACAGCATGTGGTAGCAGCACCGTTGATGCCGGAGACGCTGCATGCAGAAAGGACTGTTGTCCGAGTTATTCCATGGGAACAGACTGGTGGCAGCAGCCTACGTGCAGCAAGTGGACAGGGACCCCTTTCCCAGGCACTCTGCCACCATGGGAACCTTCACCCAAGGATGTACTGCCTATGCCAAAGTCTCCACAGGCTGCCTTCTTGAATGAAGAAGTGTAGCTGAGGTCACTGGCTGTGGTCAGAGCTGGATACCTGTGGGAAGGCTTACACAGGCGTACATTCATGTCTGTTGAGGTTAATGGCAATAAAGTGGTTAAATGTCTGTTGGGTTTTTCTTGCCTCAAAGGTGACATCTTGGCAGTCTTTCTGCAGGCAGCATCCAGCTTGCATGGCGCACACCTGAGGTGCTCACACCACGCCGAGGCCGAGCTCACGTCCTCAGTGCTCGAGACGAGGCAGTGCCACGGCAGCCACAGCTTGGGTCTTGGTCCGGGGCAGGTTTGCAGACAGGGGAGCGGGAACTTCAGGAGAGCAAGCCTGGAGACAGCAGCATCTTCCCAGCTGCTCCTTCGTCCTGCTGGTCCTGGCCTCTGTCCACGTCTCCTCCATGAAGGAAAGGATATGCGTGGGGTACTCCAGCCTCGTTTTGTTGGCTTGCATTGTATTTGATTGAAAAAGCAGATCCCCATTTGTCAACAGACGCAGCTGAGTCACTGCTGGGTTATTTTCTACTCTGTGTACAGAGGCGCTCGAGGGTCAGCTCCAACGTTGTGTCCTGGCAAATGCCAAGTTTTTAATCAAGGTTGTCACGAGCAGGAGTCATCTCATCTAACTCCAGATGCTTATGTGAAGATGTCTCCACCGAGTGCTCCTTCCTAGTTCATGAACGGAAATGGGCATTTGTCATGTCTGTTATCTGTATCTGACCTTAGCTTGTACCCTAACTGCTTCCTTTCTTTCACTGATGAACAATATCTCCATGTATATTTAACATTAAACCCATTTAATATTTAGTGACTGTAGAGTAAGGATTCAGAGGATAAGCACTGGGCTTAGGGAGTGTCAGTAGCGACTCTACAACAGCATAGTAAACTCTCATAGTATCTTCTACCAGAAGAGAAAAACCGTGTGGGCGCTGCTTCCTGAAGGTGTGATACGGCTCGGTATGGCTACCCAAGGCAGCCGGTGCTGGGCAAACACCCGGAGGCCGTGGTACCACAGCGTTTTTCCTGCAGACGCCATGCCCAGCCGTATCTGCTGTATTATTTTAGGGGAAGGAGGAAAAAAACCCCAGCCCACTCTCAGAGCCCAGCACTCATCCAGCACACAGAGCAGTGATGCAACACGTATCTTAAATAATCATCAGTTACGAAAGACTTCAAACGTAGCCAAGAAGTGGCATCATGCCCCTTCAGAAATCAATCCCACCTAAGGGTAGGGACCACGATGCGCACACACGTGCGCAGAGCCCTCCCGTCCTCCTAACGAAAGCCAGAAGGCGTTACGTGCTGCTTCCCGGGTGTTTCCAGGTGGGTTATGGCAGGCAGGAGGAAGAGACCTTAGGGGATAAGTAATTCAGCTAAGAGGGCAGGAGCATCGTCTGGTGTTTTCTGAGCCCAGCCCAGAGAAGGAAGGTCTTGGGAATTTGCTCCTGGACTTCAGGCAATGCGTTTTGTGTTTCTGGCTGTGTTCCCCGCTCAGCCAGTCCTGCCTCGATGGGAATCACATGAATTACACGACAGGTTCTGCTGTCCTGCTGTTGCTCCCGATGATAAATCTCATCTCACGTCCAACCAGATGAGATATCAGCATGGACACTCCCCAGCTTCCCTCCCCCAAATCCAATCAGCGACAAGCCACTTCTGGTGCCTGCTTCTTGCAGGCTGCTAACAGCAGGAGTGATGGTCACCAGGCCCAGAGATTACTGGGGTTATTTTCCTGAATGAACTCTGCTGGAAGCTCTGGGTTTTCATTAATGTCCCTTGGGAAACAAGGAGGATGGTCCCTGCTATTAAAGGATGGTGCCAAACCTTGACAAGAGGGACGCTACATTGCGATGCATGTTTTTTGCCCTGCACTGAAGCAGGACCCTGCTGCTGGCCAGGGCCACAGGCTGTTTGCTCAGACCTTGCTGAGTGCAAGTGAGAGATGCGGCCATGGAAAAGGAAAAGGAGTCGTGCAGCGGGCTGTACAGGGCTTGTACATCAAGATCAACTTGACAAGTTGATATTAATACTAATGATAGGCAGGAGGAATGAACAAAAGCAGGTTGGAGTTTAGCTGTCCTAGTTAGACTTGTAGTTTTCCAAGGCATGACTGGATCCAGAATAATTTTTAGCATCGCATATGGATGAGCCGAATCACTAAATAGCAACCGTATAACACAGGTACTTCAGGACATAAAGGGTCTCCAGGTGTAAGCTGCTGGCTGGCTTTGCTCGCAGGTGGCAGGTTGGTCCACAATATATCATGGTCTTGTAACTGCTGGAATAAAAGGATACTGTGGTACAGTTTGAGTTTGTGATCAGAGAGCTCTGGGGGAGAGGTGGGCTTTGGAGGAAAAGCCAACACTAGCAACCTACTCAGAAAGGGTTTTGGAGTGGCCCTGGGAAAGGAGCTGTGGGCTCGTCTTTCTGCAATGAAATTTGAAAATTGGACGGTATGTAAGAGGGGATGATAAAGATTTTTTTTTACATATTGGAGCCTTCACAAAAGAGAAAAACAATGTGTCTGGATCAGATCAATGACCCACCTAGCTTAACTAGTGTCCAAGAGCAGATGTTGAGAGACGAGTACGAACACAGGGCAAGTATGCAGTACTCAGACAGTTTTCCCAGCCTTCGTATGGATAATGGAGTTTCAAAGAGAAGCATGATATCTTTATATTTATTGCCCCTCAATGTTTTTTATTCCAGAAATTTGTCTAGGTGCTTTTTGAAGCAACGTAAACTTTTAACAGCCACATCTGCAGCAAGGAATTTACCAGCTCAGCTACCCTGTCTGTGAAAAACTGCCTTTCTGGTTTTTAAAATGCCATTCGGAGTTTAACTGTGTTAATTATTGTATGGGAACAGCTGTCCTCTCTCTCCTCCCTATTCCCCACTTGTTCCTCTGTAGACGTTTCTGTAGACCTCCACACATCCCCTGTGGAGCAGCTCTGCTCTGCTGCTGAGACATTCCTGCATGGAAGCCTTTCATCACTCCAGGAAGGGGTTCTCCTGATCTCCTGGATCTTATCTGAGATGGGGAAAGCAGGGAGCCACAACTGCCTTGTTCTATATGTAACTGCCTGCTTTATGGCCACTTAATATGATGCTATTTGGAGAAGCAGACAGTGTAACGCCAGTCCCCTCAGAGCTGCTGCATGGGCAGATCTGGTGAATATGGTTTGCTAGCAGTGGTGCAATCCCTTTTAGAAGTGTCCTCGTCTGGGCAATACCGCTGTTTATATAAAGCCTCTGTGATTTAAAGCATTGTCTAGTACAGAGCTGCTGACCACGGAGCACCCTCGCCTTTGTTTTCATAAGCAAAAGATTTTTACAGGAGCTGGATGGATCTTTCCAGCAGTGCTATGTAAATCTGAGCCCGCCGGGATGACGCATGGCTCAGGCTGTGCAAGGTCTTCCCCCCGGTGGCCCTGCACGCAGGTGTCCTCCGCACGCCAGGGCAAGGCGCAGGCGCTAATTGAACTTTGGCTGAAGCAGAGGAGGGCTCAACAGCTCCAGTCTAGCTCTGGCTTTATGTAAGCCTCTGCTTCCTTCTGATGACCAGTTCTGAAGGACAGTAGCTGAGCTGGAGCAGGGATGAGGCGTGGTGGGACTCAGCACCCTGGCAGCGAGCAGGATCTATGCCTAAACCTTTATACAACAGAGTAAGTGGGTTTGATGTTTTATTTTGGTTTTGCTCCAGGACTGCTGTTATAAACCTGCTGACAGTGGAGCTGATGGCTTTCTATACTGTAAAAAAAAAAAGAAGAAAAAAAGGAAAGAAAAGGAGGGGCTAAAAATAAGCCGCAGGGAGTTTGGGATAATGAAGGGCTTGTTCTGGAAAGGAGCCCTGATCAGAGGACGCAGCCTTCGCGCTGCAGTGGGGCCCCCGGTGTGTCCGCGCGAGGCAGCTGGCTCACCCGCGTGGCACTCGGTGGCTCAGCCCAAACCGGGGAGAGACATCAACAAACCCAGACGCTGCGGCCGAGTCCCCGCAGTGAGCATGCCGACAAAGGCATGAACACTCGCTCGCCCCAGCGCTCCTTACATCCCACGGCGGTTGGCCCCAAGGAAATCTCGTCAGCTAATTACTCCAACCCTGGAAAGTGGATAGCTGTGACTGCGGATGAAACCAGTCCTGAGGACTTTAACCTTTTGGTCAGCCACTGGCCAGGGAGATTCATCAGGGTGTGCGCAAAGGCCCAGGACATCTATTTACACACTTGTGGCAGTAGGGGAAGTAGCATGAACAACTCCATTTCTAAGCTGGAAGGAAAAAAATAGATATAACTGCAGTGTTTTTGTAGTGCTAGGTCTGTCTGCAGCAGGGATAGCACTGGTGAGGGATTTAGATCTAATGCTGTGAAGGAAAGCATTAGTTAATGAGATCTGTGCTCTCATATCGAGTAGATGAGGATGCCCATAGCTGGATGATGGCACAATTACGAAGAGTGGGGTGGGTCTGTTGGGAGCTGACTTGAGTTCAAGCCCTCATTTATACACTCACTGTGCTGAGGAAGATGGGTTGCTGGTGATGGAGTGGGAATCATGTTTCTGGATCTTCTCATCTGACCATTTTCCTGACATATTAGCAAGCTATAGGCATTTCTGCTTTCAAATTCCATTTAAGCATCCCTGCCAGAAACCATGGGTACCAAAACCAGCCAATGCTCTGCCATGGACAGATATGACCCACAAGCTAGCAAAAGCCAAACCTGGAAATTTTATCCTTGGCTGCACGCTAAAAATGTCTTCGTTATACCAGACATAGGTGGATCTCTTGGGCGTGTAAAATCTGTGCTACACAAATGGACTTTCTGGCCCTTCTCAGCGGCTGTCAGGATGAGACTCCCCCAAGAATGGCTCTTCTTGTGGTATTGCAGCATTTTGGTTTCAGTCCAGGCTGGATCCAGAAGCAGAGACACGTAAGGGAAAATTCATGGAGTTTCTCATCCCTATAGAAAACTTTCAGCCAAATCGTTAGGAGGAGATTTGTTTGCCATGTATCAAAATAGCTCGATGGTTCCCACCAGGGAAGGCTGTCACCTGAGCCAGGCTGGTCTGGCGAGACATCCTGCTGACAACCCACTTTTCCCTTCTCCCTCTCTTATGGGCATGAGCAACTTCAGAGAGGTCTGTAATCGTAGCCTCCTGTCGCCAGACAACCACCCCTGGAAAGTTAGGCTCCTGCAGCCCACCTAATAGCAGTTTGGGTTGCTCCCAGGTCTCTGCAGGAGTGGGCTGACCCCTGTGTTCAGCTGAAGATGCATCAGGGACTTGTGCATGATAAAATCAGCTTGGGACACTCGGTACAGGACAGCCCGGCCGCAGTGCTGCTGTGGCTTTGTGGGCGATGAGCTGAGGACACCACCTCCAAGGCATGTTCCTCCACAAGGGCTGGGAACAGCTACTGTCTCTGCACTTGAGGTTGTGCAGAGACTTCCCATGTGCCCTGGGGACACATCTCTGCCAGAAGCAGGCTCTGCTGTCTGCCCATGGACCTGCCAGTGACCACGTCTCTTGGGAGCGAGCCACGGGCCAGGGTGTTGCAGTAAGCCAGGTGGGCGGTCCAGGAGTCCTTGCCTGCTTGGCAGGAGAAGTTTGAACCGAACCAGGAGCACTTCACTTCCAGTGGGAGGATGGAGCTGGCCCAGAGCAGCATTAGGTCTGGAAAACATCAGGAGTTCTTCCAGGCAGCGCGGACTTTATTGCCAATAAATGCTTTTGCTGAGCTTCCTCTTGGACGCAGAAGGGGAGGAGAGCATCTCGAGTAGATGGCTGCTTAGCACAAGCATTGCCCTTGCCCAGCCTGCATTTCTGCACTCTGCTGCTGGAGCACCTCAAGTCTTGCTAAGCATGATTGATGTGTCCTCCCAACCTCCCACCAGCGTAGGGAAATGTTATTAATCACACTTGCTTTAGGAGGGATATAAGTATTAAGGGGATAGATGACTTGCCTGAGGACATGACAGGAAGTCCATGGTGGCACTTGGAAGTCAGTTTGGGGTCCCCAAATAGCAGTCAGGAGCTTTAACCACAAGACCTTTCCATACTGAGTTTTACAACCCTTAAGCAATATTCTTCCATGCTTTTAAGAGGGATTTTGCCCATGTAGGGGCAGATACTGTAAGGCTGGTAGAAATTTGCTGGACTATTATAAGAAAGAAATATATTCCCTACATAAAGAGCAGCCTATAAAATGGTGTTACAATTGATGATTAAATTGTACGTTAACCCAAGAATTTGAATAGAGATAAATAAATGCTTTCTTTTTTTTTCTGGTGAACAAAGAAGGCTGAAAATGGATGTTGTCATGTACTTGTCTGCTCCATCAAATATAATTTCATGCATTCCAACATGGATTTTGATGAGTTCTGCAGATCAATGACGCTGCATTTAAACACAAGCTAAGCAGTAATTACAGATGCATGCAAGATTTATTCATCTGGTGGCACTGCACCAGCTGATGGAAGGATCAGCCGTATCCAATCAATGTTTGAAGCCTCTCAAAATAAAGAGCTTTTTGGCTCCCACTGCAAAGTGAAAGTAAAAATAACCCCTGAATCCCAGGCGTGCCCCCTTATGTCCATACAGGGAAGGCTGCAGGATGGCTCTGGGTCGCATCTGCGCCGTTGCTCACGCTAAGCCTTGCCTTTGCACACCCATATATGTTGTTCACGTTGGGTTTTCTTCATGCCTTGCTGCATGACCCACTTGTCCCTAGGGCTGAGGATTGGATTGATGAGATTTAAGGCATAAGTGAGGAAAAAGGAGGAAGATGAGCAGTGTGGAGGAAGGAACCAGGGAGGGGCAGCCAGCGTTCCCCGGGATCATCTCCCGCGTGCCGGAGGGCGTCCAGGCATGGCATGCACGGGCTGGGAGCCAGCGTGACGTGCCACGTTGCGGCGTGAAGGGAGCAGCTGGGGGACTGCAGTCGAAAACACGGAGGTGCGTAATGTAGCTCTGTTGTTATGGGAACACGTGGCAGGGGATGCACGGTAGCGTGTTTAAAGGCAGATACTGGATTTTGTTCAATTTTTCTTCAGGTTTTCCCTGTTGATGTGGGCAATATGTCCATAGAGCAGCTCTCCCCTCCTGTGGTGCTTGCTCCCCACTGTCACCGTGAGATGCCCTGACAAGCCAGGGAGTCCCACTCTGTGATGCTCTTTGCTGGGACTTCAGACAGGGTACCAGTGCTAATTCTACACGCAGATTTCTCATCAAGCTGGTGGAAAGCAGCAACATATCAAGCAGAGTCAGCAGGGTCAAAGCAAAACCTGCAGGCTGGTACTTCTGTTCTGGGGCAAGGGAAGATTAACAGTGGGATGAATGGACCAAACCAGTCAGACCAGGGGTTCGGGCAGCTCTTTCAGACACTCAGATGGGTGCCTGCACAGAAGTCAGAGAAACCCTTGGTAAGATAAACAGGTCATGTGGGTGACCTCTGTGCATTTAGCACATTTTCTATTTACTACCACCTATTTTAAGGAGATGCTCTTAAGTCTCACACAGTAATTGCAGATGTCTGAATGAACACAGCAGGACTGAGCCTCGCTGCCCTGCCTGTGTGCTCCACTTCAAAGGAAGCTCCACTGGTGCCGGGAAGCACAGGTGTCCTGGTTTCAGCTGGGAGAGAGTTAATTTTCTTCCTAGTAGCTAGCATAGTGCTGTATTTTGGATTTAGTGTAAGAAGAATGCTGATAACACACTGATGTTTTGGTTGTTGCTAAGTAGAGCTTACACCAGTCAAGGACTTTCTTTTTCAGCTTCCCATGCTCTGCCAGGTGCACAGGGAACTGGGAGGGGGAACAGCCAGGATAGTTGATCCAAACTGACCAAGGGGCTATTCCATACCATATGACGTCATGCTCAGTATATAAACTGGGGGGAGTTGGCCGGGGGGAGCAATCGCCGCTCGGGGACTGGCTGCGTGTCGGTCAGCGGGTGGTGAGCGGTTGCATCACTTGTTTTCTTTTCCCTGGGTTTTGTTTGTCTCTCTCATTCTCCTTTTCATTACAATTACTATTGTTATTATTATTATTACTATTATTATTATTATTATTATTATTTTTATTTCAATTATTAAACTGTTCTTATCTCAACCCGTGGGTTTTCTTACTCTTGCCCTTCCGATTCTCTCCCCCATCCCACCGGGGAGGGGGAGGGTGAGCGAGCGGCTGCGTGGTGCTTGGTTGCCAACTGGGGCTAAACCACGACAACAGGCAAGTGGGAAACCCATCCAGCCCTGCCCAGAGAGCAGCTGTAGGTGGGAAGAGGTTGCCCAGAGGCACGCCCGGGGTGTCCTGCGCTGAAAGCTCCCCTCTGTCACCTTCAGGACTGGCACTGCCACCACCGTGTGCAGGTGGGACCCAGTTGAGGCTTTGGATCATGAGATGCAGCTCTTCATTATAGGTGTGGAAGAGGCTCTTAGGCCCTTAAGGGTGGTCCCCTGGGCAGGATACAGGTAGCTGAGCTCCTGGGTAGAAATGTGTAGCCTTTTTTCCTGAGTTTATTTGTAACTTCTATATTTGTGTCATTTCTTTGTTTACGTATTTTTGTTCGATGAGATACTCCTCTGGGGATTTCTTAATGCAAAATTGCTGCTTCCAACACTAGCTTAATTTGAGCAAAGATTTTTGCCTGGACTCAAGTTACCAATTCCCAGCTCTCAGCAGCTGCTAGCTAGTGTCAGCCTCCTCTTTCTCTTTCTTTCTCCTATTCCTGCCCATTGCCGATTTGGCCTCACTGTTCAGCGCACTCCCTGGTGCAGTATTTCTCTTGTTGGGGATTGCAAGACTGCGGGCTGTTTAACTGAAAATGTTTAAACTGACATTAACACTGTAGGTAGGATGTACCGGCTGGTATTTTCCTGAACAAGGATTTGGAAATGGTTCTTATGCTATCGTCAAACCTTACGTACCAAGAGCAATACTGAGGGATTGGGAAATGCTGATTTATGCCATTAAAAGTGCTGTCAGAGCCTCTGAGCTACAGTGACTGCTCATGGGGTGTTTCATTCCCTGGGCTTACAATTTTGGAGTACTGAATTTCTTTTCAATGCTGGTGCTCCCAGGAAACCTGCTGCTCAACATAGCCCAGCAGGGAAGGGGTTACAGCGAGGCAAAGTGCATCATAAATCCCCAGCAAGGCTTGGACCAACCGCCAAAACCCGAGCTGACACTTCCTTGGCGTGGCTCCACGGTGCGGTTTGTGCCTGGTTCCTTTCTCCCCTGTATCTCTTCCCTCCCCTCTCAGCAGCATGGAGAAGGTGCTGCCTAAAATCCAGGCTCAGCACCATTTCTCCTCTTTTTTCCCAATAAATTTAGCCCCAGAAGAGACCCCCAGGGACCTTGGAGGAGGGGCCTCCTCCAGGTACTCAAGCACTTAAATGCTTTAGATGTATAGGAGGTGGGGAAGGTGTCAGCATGAGCATTTTGGCACAAGGACGGGTGTTCGCTCTGCTGTGCTCCAGCCTCTTTCTGCTCTGAACTGTGCTATTGCCACCAAACTAAGCAGCCCTGCCCGGAGCCTGTGCCCGCAGAGCAGAGTGCGTGCGTGCCCGTCCACAACAGCCCACACAGAATTACCCCGAGAGCCTGAGCACGGGCTGCCAGCGGGGTCAGAGGCATGCGGGAAATTAGAGGGTTTTCTGGTGGGGGCTGGCAAAATAAGAGTTGTGGGTTTGGATCTGTGTGTTACGCCAGTGGTCTGAAGGCAAGGAACAGATCTGGAGAAGGTGAAATAATAGTTTATAGACAGTCTCAGTGTTGTTTTTACTCTAACAAATAGTCAGTGTAAAAGGTACGGAGGAACGAACTGATATAGACATAGCACTAGCTCTGTGTATTGCAGGGGGGGCGGGAAGAAAAAGAGAAAGGATAATAATAAGAAAAGATCAAAAATCTGCCTAAAGTGTATCTGGCTCACTGTGCTGTCTGGGCTCATGCCTGGCTTGTATGGGAGAGTGGCATGTGAGGCAGTAATGCGGCAGCGTCACGTTCGGCTGCCTTCGGTTCCCCTGCCCAAATCAATGATTGACTCATCAGCATGTGCGTTGGGAAAAAACAGGTACGAACCCCTTGTCAGGTCTCCAAGAGAGGGAGGAGGCAGGAAGGCTGTCCCTGGCACTGACCCAGCCCCAGAGCCGGCCACAGAAGGGCAACGCATCCCCCCCGCCCCGGTCCTGCCGACTTTGCGGAGCCAGAGGCATGGGGCTGGGGAGCAGCCTTGCCTGCTGCTCTCCGCAGGGCTGCTGATGAAACCCCAAGGGAAAGTACAGCTCCTCGCGCCTGCCCGGCTCCGCTGCCTGCGGCCAAACACTCCCCGTGCCAGGTCTCCTCTGAGACACCCCACATACGGACCATATGCATGGCACCGGCTGTGCCCAAACACGTGCCCGTGGCTGCCGAGCCCCGTCTGTGTTTTCTGTATTGAGAAAGAAACCCCCTATTTCCCCCTTTCCCACCTAAAAAGCAGTAGGAAGTCAATGGCTGGGTGTTGAATATTGGCTCAGCGCTGGGCCTGGATAAGCAAGAAACAAAGTGGTGTGTACTACAGGGCTAATTAGAGCTATTGTATCAATTAGTCTGCGAAACGATCAGTGCCCGAGCTCCACCAGGTGAATCCCGATTTCGGCAGGACTGTCTTGGCAGAGCGCTGGGACTCTGCTCCCGCGGGGCTCACCCGGACACCCCCCTCCATGCTCTGTCCACCTGCCCAACCCAACGGGCTCCTGCCTCGCTCTGCTGCTGCCTTTGCTGCTTTTGCCACCGTGCACATCGGCGTCTCATAAATAGGAGCGTGTTTATTGTCCCCATTGGGGAACTAAGACAAGGAGCTTCAACCTGCTGACTGACCGACGGGCACCACGGGCTCTCGGGGGACCCCAGGGAGCTCTGCCTTCCTACCGGGGGCCATGCCACCCTCCCTGCATGGGCACAGCTCCGGGTGCTTCATCACCGTCATTGCCGAGTCTGTGTTTTTATGGCAAGTGTCACAACGTTTGCTACATTTCTTCTTTTTTTTTCTTCTTCATTTTTGTTCTCTCTTAAAGCCTCAGCCCCTCAAGGTTGGATATTAGATGGACTATTTGCTTAAGGAAATAAAAAAGGACTTTCCAGCTCTCCTGTTCACAGACAAAAGGCTTTAAAGTATAAGCCAGAGGGCTTAGGAAGCAGCAGCTAAAAGCAGTTTTCCAATGGTTGTCTTAATATATATTGAAAAATGGCGGCTTCTTAGCTAAGCTCATGATTGGGTTTGGATTTAACTCCTAACCTTAAACACCTGAGCGTGGGGATGCTGCACTGCTCCCCCTCTTCTAGTGGGGGGGCGGTGTGTGTGTGTGGGCTGGACACCGAGAGAGGGCAGGGGGGAATGGCAGCGGCTGCACACCTCTAGCAGTCACTGAAATGCTTTTTGGGCTCTCTTGCACTGTGGGGCCTGATGAATCGCACCGCCCTGGCACAGCGCACGCCCTGAGCAGGGGCAGGACAGGGGACGGGGTGACCGACGGAGGAATCGCACTTCTGCGGTCAGGGGAGGGAGCGTCACGCTGAGAAACCCGGGGCAGGGAAAGGCTGGTGGCCATGAAAACACGAAGGAGCGGGAAAGGGAGATAACTGCATCCTGAGTGCATGAGGCTGATCTGCCCTGCCTGGCAGTGCTTGTCCTGGGCTGGAGTGGCTCCTCCTGGGCTGTTTACCCCATGGCTGGTGGCAGGCAGCTCTGCCCAAGAGCTCCCGATGCTCTGCTGTGTGCTCCCCGGACCGCAGCAAAGTCCCTTTGCAACTTTTCCTTCCAAACCGGGATGATTTCTGGTATAGGACCTGTGGGGAGGGGGACAGCATCTCTCTGTCACGCTGTTGCCACTGGTGCTTGCAGACCTGTGCGGAAGACGGCTTGCTCCATCCTGGAGCCTGGCTACCAAGAAATTCCCACGTTCCTGCCATTCTTTGCCATTTAAGGATTTCAAACAGACAGCAAATACGTCAGGAAACCATGCGCCACCGCCACGCTCGCCTCCCAGCATTGCAGACGGTGCCAGACCTGACGCCAGTCGTGTGAAGAGCAGCCATGGCACGGTGGTCTCCTGACAGCTTTGCCTGCAGACACACTGCAGAACCACAAGGCTGAGAGCAGCCGGCTGGTCCCCACCTGGCCACATGTGCTGCAGGGGGACAGGGCTCACAGCCCCTGGTGACGGATGAGCTGGATGCTGACTCGCTGTCGTAAAGCAGGAATTACCCACGCAGAGGGACATCTGCCTTGCTAGAGCTACCCGATTCCCTAAGGAGCTTCAAACAGCCATAGGATGCCCCGAGAGCCTCACTGGTAGGAGACACCCCATCTCCTGCCCTCACCCGGTACGAGTGATGCTGTTTGCCTTGCAGGGCAGGCTGTGACGGCTGAGCTGGCGGTGCACGGTACATCAAACTGCAAGGTGCAGAAAGGGAGAGGGAAGCCTGGGATCCCTGGCTCTGCAGGAGAGGAGCAGGGCTGTGGGTTCCCAGGAGAGCCTGGACTCCCCGGCTGTGGAGCTACATCCCGGCATTGCCATCCCCTTGCATGGGAAGGAGGCTGGGGTGAAAGGTGGGAGACCACAGTGATGGGTGAGCTGCAGGACATGAGGGCTGCCTGCTGAAAAGCAGAGCTGGTGGGAGAGGGGGGGGCTGTGGAGAGCAGTAGGGGTAGCAGTGAAAAAACAAACTGAGTGGAACAAAAAAACCCCACCCAACCCCAACCCTTGGTGGCAGCCTGCCAGCTCCAGCTGGTTTCATAAGGACATTTCAGCCTAAAAATAAACAAATACTCAGCCCAAAAAAATCAAATCTTTCTGCACTGAATCTGTCACCCACAGCCCTTTGCAAGGCAGGAAGAAATTCCTGTTGGGTCTGTCAAGCGGCGATGAGAACAGATTACCCAGGGTTCAAGACTGCGGTTCAGCAGGTTTCCTTGGGGGTGAATGCCCTGTGCTGTGTTTATCGGTGGTACTGGCTGCTCCTCATCTCTAAGCAAAATGTGAAAAGAGAAGAGATTGTTCCCAAATTGTGGCAGTGTCCCCTCCTCCACGCAGCGTGAACTACTGCCTGGCTCCTACCCTTTCATGTGGGAGTTTTGCCAAAAGTGGGACAGCCCTGATTGGTGTCATAGGTCATTAAATAGCAATTTATTTGCTATGTCAAAATGTCAAAATTTTACTAATCCCCAGGCCAAAGACAACATTGTTGTGATGTGATGTGGCAATGAAAAATGGCAGGGAGGTAGCAGGTACTGCTACGTCTTTGTCCCTGAGGAATGAACTACCTATGTAACTTCTCTGCTCCTGCTTGCAGTGCAGTCTGTGTTATCTCCTGGGTCTCTTCAGACAGGTCTTAGAGAGATTTTTGGTGGGTAAAGGAGGATTAGGAGAGGGGAAGTGACAACACTATACCACCAGTTTTTGCGTGCAAGATACATATCTAAAAAGGTGCTGAGTTTTTAGTGGAGCTGGCTGCAGAATTTGCTATTTCAGACGCAAAGGCAGAGAGCAAAGCGTCGGAGCTCTGGTTCATCCAGTAGATGCTTTCCTGGATGTTCCCACATCACTGGGTGCTGCCACAAGCTCCACTTTAAAGCCCAGCTCTGTAGCTTCTCCTCTTAGTTAAGCAGGGGTGTGATGGCATCTCAGATACCTTCACACGGACCGAGAGGGGATATAGTCCTTCAGAAACCAGGTGTTCACAAGGGACAGGACCTCCTGCTTTTCCTTCTCCTCCATTTTCTTTAGACTTTGCATGAGCTCCAGCCAGAAAATGTCTTTTGAGACAGTTCCCCCTTTCTCCAATGACTTGCATGTGTGGCTTGGAAAGGGTAAAGGGAAGAGCCCAGCTCTGGGACTAAGCTTCGGAGTGGGCTCTCCTCTGCGGAGAGCCTGTGCCCCAGGAGAGAGCAGGTCTGGTGGAGCTCTCCTCTGGGCCAGTGTCTGAGAGAGGCCAAGGGGGGGTGGGCATTATAATAAGTGGCAATGTCTTATGATGGAGCTGTGTTATGCAGAGAGTCCTGCAGACCTCTGCTCCCCCTGCTTGTAAGCGAATTTTCTGGTGAGGAAGCTCAGTCCTTACGCTCTCCTGGCAGTGTTTGGTGGGATGGGAAAGTGAGCATTGCTTAACACCCACCTTCAAGATACTGCGACATGGTCTCCCCCCTGCTTTGGGCCAACAGAGGCAGCCCCTAGGGAGACTGCACCCAATTTTGGTGAAATTGGGTCTCCAGGTGGATGAAGACTGAGGGTGAGATGCTGGAAAACATCCAGCTGATTTCAAAGACGTCTTTCTTGTTGTGCCCTTCCTCCAGCTCACACTCAGCCCTAGATGTAGCCATATAACAATAGCGATTCCTTAATTTATGAGGATAATAACAAAGCCTGAGACCTCTACCAAGACCAAGCCCTGCTAGACTAACAGGCTGATGGTCAGCCTGCCCCTGTCTCCCCCACCTTGCCCTTACCAGAAACAGCCCTACTCCAGACCTCTCACCAGCAGACGTTGCACAACTGCTCCTCCCTGGAAATCTATTTGCATCTCATTTGTGGGAACTGAGCAAGGCTGGCGATTCCAGTCAACCAGCTCTGGCCTTTATGAGCTGTTTTGTTTTGCTTATTGTAGGGGGAACTTAATTATTCAAAGCTGCTGCACATATTTACTTACAGGGGTAAATTAAACCATAAATTCAGACAAATGTATCTACATCTCCACTTGTGATGTATTTTCCCTTTCTGCTTTATTGGTGCTTGGGCTCCAAGACAGAAAGGTGGATTGTTCAATAAACAGCGCAACGCAAGTCATCCCAATTAATTGAATTGTTCCATTTTTGCTGCTCTCCCTCCAGTTAAATGCAAGGGAGCGCAAGTGACCAGCACGAGTAAGACGGGCGTGCAGAAAACCATATTCTAATGCAAAAGCTGTGATGAGAAAATGGAATCTACGCACCTGACAGGAATATTAATGCAAAAGCTTGACCTATAATTTTTCTTTCTTCAGTCTGCGAGAGCCAGCAACAATTGCAGCTCATTAAAACAGACCACGTCCTGACAGTCGTGCATAATGCCCACATCCTGCAAGTCCCGTGGTCTAAACATTTGATGGCTTCACCAGCAAGGCAAATGTTTAGACCATGGGACTGGTGGGACGTGGGCATTATCCTAGAGCTGCACGGTCCTGCATGGCTAGGAGGAACAGGAGACTGCAGCCAACCCTGAAGACCCCTTCTCTCTTTTAAACCCAGCGTCATGGCAGAAAGAGCGAGGAGAAAAAAACAAAATACAAACCCAAAAGTGCCAGTTTGGATTGGACCTCTGGAGTTCATCTGGACCATACCCCTGTTCAAAGCAGGGCCAACTTCAAAGTTAAATTCAGTTTGTAAGTTAGCTCAGGTGGCTCAGTGTTGAGTATTTCCAAGGATGGAGATTTTACAGCCTCTCAGGGCAGCCTGTTCCAATGCTGCCTTGTCGGGGCTCACTCTGAAAGCAACAACATCTGGCTCTACTTTCTTAACTGTTTTCTTGATGCAAAGTGTGTGTTGGCATGTGAGATGCAATAAGTATCAGTAGGGAAGGTGATACCATCATGCAAAGCCAATTCTTTTGCAAGGAAAAGAATACAGTCCCACACGAGATAAGGTGAGAAGGAAGGCACTGTGGTATTTTATTGTGAGTTTGGTGCTGCTTTTCTGAGGCACTGCCAGAGGAGTTCTTGAAGATGGAGCGACCAAACTGTGGTCCAGTTTGGGCTTGATATTTGGCACAGACTTGAGATGTCAGGGTTGCGGTTAGCTATGGTAGAGCAGCAGACACAATTGCATCTCTCTTTCTCCACTGAGCAGTGAGGTCTGTATCCCTCTCCAGAGGCACCTCTCCCTCCCTTTGCTCCCTACGGAGAGAGCCAAAGGCAACAAGCTTCCTAGCCCTGACACCTCTGATATGTGTGAAGATGGATGGGTTGAATGCAGGCCTAAAATATTTTACATTTTCACGGTAGTTTCACAGCCCTGGCATTATCGAATGATCTTTCAATGTACTTGGAAGCAGGAGGAGAATAACTTGAGATGGATTCTGGCTTTTTTGTGTCTGTGTACTTGCAAACTGTCTCTGCCTACACATCCTGCAGGGCCTGTGCCTGTTTGGATATGCACACGGAAAACCGGTGCTCATGTGGATGCTCCGTCTGCTCCATTCCCCCCCTGAAGTTTGGAGGCCATTCAAAGCAGGTCCTCGTCCCTGGGTGGTTAAGATCAAACTTGCCCTATGCACTGTACTCCACTGACCAGGCTAGTTAGGAACTCGAGCCTAGGAAGCACAAGACAATTTTAAAATCTGAACAAAAGTAGGAGATTAAGGAAACCAGCTGGAAACCTCTATTTTGCTGATTTTGAAAGCAAAATGTGGGTCACAGATGTGCTTCCACAGACAGAAACTGGCTAGAGAAGAAAAAGACATCAGCAGTGCCTCTCTTTGATGATCAGAGGTAGATTTAGCTCCTAGGCATGGAGACAAGAAAGGAAGGGGAGACAAAGTAGGAATAAAAACATAAACAAGAGATTAGGAATGTGGAACTCAACCCACCCATAAACTTGCCTTAGGGAACAATGAAAAAATGCAGTAACGAAAAAAGATGAAACCAACTGCTACATCTTACTCTCTTCCCTTCTCTTGCTGTCCTTACGGTTTTACTTTTTTCTGTCCAAGACACAGGAGGCCCATTACAGAACCTCCCCTCTTCCTCAGTCATGTTTTTTCTTTGCAAAAGTGCTGTTTTCTACTGTTCCTTCGCAGTAGCTATGAAATCCTTGCTAATGACAGCCTGACTTTAGAGCCTAAAAGAAGCAAAGCTTTGCAGGGAAGCCCACACCATTAGGCAGGTGTGCATGGGAGAGTAGAAAGCAATGTGCTCTAGCCCATCTTTGTTAGGAGAGAAGAGCTATTACTCACTTCTTGTTTAGGCTAATACAAAATATTAAATCCATTTTCAGTGAAATTAATGATAGACTAATAAGAACCATGCTGCTAGCTCTTGCAGGCTGTTGATTAGCCTGTGACTTGGTCTCCCAGGGGCTGTAACAGAAGGCCTGTTGTTTGAACCATTTAAAAAACCTCAAGGTAAAGCACTGGAAGAGCAATGTAGGACAACAGCGGCACTGACTCGGAGAAGCCCCAGTGGTGGTTCCTTAGAAATAGCCAGGCAGTGGAGGGGGGTTTCTGAAGAGCATTCAGGGCATTCAGCGGGTGGTTTCTGGGGCAAAGGAATGTGCCTGGACCAATCCTGAAGGTCCCGCCTGTGCTGGCCATGACAGGACCTGGTTGCTTGGTGCCCTCGGGCTTTGCGACATGTGCTGAGCAGCCATGGAGCGTGATCTCCGACTCCTGCAGCAAACTTCCCTGCCAGCAAAACACCAGTCCCTATGGCTTAACAGCAAGAGAAGCCTGAGATAAGAGCGATGCTGGTCCAGCTCACTGCCTGTCACTGTTTCTCAAACTTTGGGGAACTTCAGATTCAGTTCTTGTCTGGAATTCATTTTTCTCAGCCCTAACGAAAACACATTTTGTAGTTGCTAGTGTTTTAAACCCAATATCAGTGTCAATAAAGATAAGCCCTTTCCTGGGGGGAAAAAAAAGTAGAAAACTGTCTCAAATCTTTCACTCATGCAGAAGAAAACAACCCCAAAGCATTGAAGGATTAAATGAAAAATATGCTTCTCTTCACTGGGAGTCCACTGGGCGTGAATAAGTGCCAACTGAGCTCTCACTTGCACCACCATCTGGTGTGATGGCACCAGGGCCTGGAGGTGCAGCAGAACACGTTACAGTGCCCTGCCCTGTGACAGCATCTCTGCTCCTGGTGAGGGAACCAGCAGAGGCTCCTAAACGGCAGCAGGTCTGTAAATGCGAAGGACTTTGTGGTCTTCAGCTTCACCATCTGACCTAGCCCAGAGAAAACAAGTGTCCAGCCACAGCAGGATTCACAGCATGGCTAAGGAGAGAGGCAGCACAGCCCTCTCCTGGCAAGGAGGATTGTGCAAGAGATTTTGTTAAAGACACCGAAATTCATTTTGCTGGGCTGCAACCACACGTTGATATTGCTGTGAATACCACAGCACAGAGCCTCTTCAGCTGATGTCTAGAAACTGCTTGTGGTTTCAGAGCTCTTGCTGATGAATTGCCCAGCAGCTGGTCACATTGGGAGGTCTATGCTTATTATTTTCAACTGCTATCTTGCATGGAAGGAAAATCAAAATACTTTCCTCAAGGTAATTGGTTCTAAAACAATTGAAGAATTTTCCACAAGGTTGTGTAATGCAATTAGGACTGGCGTTTTATATGATTTATATCTCTAAAGGTATGTTTATGCCATCAGACCCTTCTTTTGTGGGGAAAAAAAAATTGCTGGCAAGAGAAGGCAGATTTTGCTATTACGGGCAATGAAATATAGATTAAACATGAACGTCCACCTAGTAGTGATTAAAAGGCAGCATAATGTCAGGATCATCACTGAGATGTCGCTCGCAGTGAGAAATGGTTGGGTAGGATGCTGTGACACCAACCACACATCTGCAGGTTTCCCATTTGGTTTTCGGTCAATGCCAAGCGATGTGTCATCACTCGCCTTCTGCTGCAGCACCGCAACAGCAGAAATAATCCTGCGCTCCCTAACTGCCCTGCCAGCTTGGATGGGAGGAGCTGGTGCAGACTGGAGACGATCAGGCCCACCACACAGAACAAAACCATCAGCCATGCCAGTGCTTGGGTTCGTGTTTTGATAGATATCCAGGAAAACCCTAAGCAGAGATGCCAGACAATCCAAACATGCAATAACAACTCCAGAAGTGCATGAGTCAGCGGGTGAACTTGTTGACACGGGATACTGAGAAAGCCAAAAGCATGGACGTAGCATTCTCCTGTCACCATTTGGGGAAGCCTCTATTTCCCTGGCTACCAAAAGGTCCAAGGGTATAATCAGGGGAATGATCACTCTTGCTTGTTCCTTATGCTTATACTTAACCATGCTTTACTGACTACTGCCCAAGACACAGTACAGGGTCAGGGGACGTTTTGCCTGACTGCAACAGCTGCTGCAGTTGAAATTATGGGATGAAAAGCTTTAGCCTCCTTGCCTAGATGGAGGCAAACAGATTGGATGAATTATCATTAGAAATGGGTCTGAACTGAAACTGGGGAGGCACTCAACGTTTCTTCAGAGCCAGAGCAGCCGTTTAATGGGTAGATGTCCTGTCCTTAGGAAGAATCAAAGCCATGGATTCAGACAATCACCATTAAAAATATCTGGATATGGTCCCTAATGGTAGAGATGCCATCGACTGTATTATGAGAACAACGCAATGCCACTGTAAAAGCAAAGACGTTGTAAAAAATGTAAAAAGCTGTTTGTAATCCAGCTGCCTATCAGTACAGTGTATGACTACCAGAAAAGGAAACTCAAGAGCTGTACTGCTATAAAAAGCAGCTGGTCACACCCTTCTGTTTCTATCACACAAATGAAGAAGCCATCAGCCATGTCCATGGGTTGGTCTGCCTCTGCTCACTAGATCCATGTTTGTAGAAACCTACCTTGAGCTGTTTGGGAGCAGTTTGGGAACCAGGCCTCGGGGTCACAGACCTGACCCCAGACTGGCCAAAGGGGATATTAATGTCCTGCCTGATCCTTTCTGCCTTGCAGCAGCCTGTGACACAACACGCATCCCAGTCTGTAAGCAGAACCGTGTTCAGATCCACTGTTCATTAACTTTAGTTAAAACTTTAACAAGCCCAAATGCAGCTTCTTAACACAAAAGGCTGTGGACAGAGATACTCACTATTGGGCCGAGTCGTTAAGTTGATATTCCCGGGACCGGTTGAAGCATTCTTGAATCCCAGAGTCTGCCCAGAGTCTCATCATAGCTGACAGCAGCTCCGGAGAGAAGGGCTCTGTGTCCTCCATCCGACTTACGACATCGCAGACCATCTTGGCATCAGCCTGCAGAGGAAAGAAACAAGAGGTCACATAGATGCTCAAGGCAGAACTGGGAGCAAGAGATTTCAGAAACAGTTCACCAAACCGCCAGGAGTAAAGAGGCTGCATTTCTTGGGACGGGGCTTTAAGATGCACACCACATGATCCAGCAGAAAGGGCAAAAGGAGGATGGAGCAAGGAAGCCACAAGGAAAGAGGTTATTTGTGCAATCCACCTTGAGTCAACAAATATTACTATTCAGCAGACAAACCAGTCAGCACTGCATATGTGTGGAGCTTCTTGGGAACAAAAGGAAATTCATACACGTAAAAGTCTATTTTAAATTGTTAGCAAAGTGATGCATATCCTGCAACGATACCTGTTTTAACTGAGTGCATAACCTTGCTGAAGTAGGAGCTGTTTGTATCAGAAAGGACAGCAGAAAGTCTCCAGAAACAATTTTTTTCAGATGTCGGTTTATTGCTTTTCCTGAATTCTTGTTCTTTGCTATGAGCCCTGCTACAGGGGCTAATTCATGTTAACACAGACCACCTTGGCTGGCTGTCATGCTTTGTGACTCAGAGGGAGAGGAATCTCCTGCGGTTAAGGAGTATGGCAGTGAGGGCAGGGCCAGCTGGCTGTTTTTGGATGGAATCTTTTTTGGTGAGAAAAATGTGATTCGCTGGAACAGCAACTTTTCCTGGACAATAGTGTTCTGACATGACTCGGGTCCGGAAGATGTCTCAGGTTTAGGATGGGAACGTCTAGACAGCCTTGGAATAGCTGAGTTCAGCCCTACTGTAAAAGTCCACAGTGGCTGATGCTTCACTCATTTGTAAAGCAGGACACCCAAATTCATGACCCCCCTCTGCTTGCTTTGCAGTAAATGGATATCCCACACTCCCCACAGACTCTGAAACCCCAGGGGTGTTGGCTAATCTTCAGAGTTTTTCTTTCATTGCTTTGAAAATTTTGAAAAAGTCATATTTCTACCAGCTGAAACAAACCCAATTATTATTGCTATAATTAATTGGAAAAGAGGAGCTCTTATTCTTTATGTGTGCTTACAGCAAACTAGTGAAGACAGCCTCTTTTTTTATTACCTTTTCTCTTGTCTGCTAGATCAAACCCATTCTTGGACAAATGCAGGTGGAAGTCTTCACCTTCCAGGGAGTTTGGTCTAAATCGGCAAACACTAACCTGAAACACGAGTCTCACAAAGGGGAGTGCAGGCAGTGCCCATGCTCTGCTGTCACTGTCCCATGGACAAACAACCCCTGTCCATCACAGTGACCCATCTCATGAGCACAAAGGCACCCGCAGCTGGGTGTGCAGCTCCTGGGGAGCCCGCGCATCGCCTGCTGGAGGAGCTCCTACATCCTTCCTGGCTACAACAGGCTCTGTCTTGTTCCTCTGCCCTGCCAGGTGCTGCTCATGCTCCTGTCTGATGCTCAGATTTTGCAGCTATGATGGGAGCAGCCCAACTGCTGAATGGGTTGCTCTCCCTGGGTACCGCCTGAGCACTGGGAACAAGGTGTTACAGGTTTTGTGGCAAAGCAAGCAAATTATTTCTTAGGTCATGGGTACAATTAGGAGTGGAGGAGCGCCAGTGTTGAAGAGCACCACACTAACCTAATTGCATGGGTGGGAAGGACAAGGTGTATGACATGGCCTGCATGGCCAGGATCAAAACTCCTCTGCAGCCTCTCTTTATCAAACACTGAAATTGCTGAAAAATCACAGGGCACCAAGCTGCTAGCACTGGAGACTGAAGCTGCTGGAGATTTCAACGCTCAGAGAAAGAGCGTCAAGTCCCCTGAACATCCAGTCTTTACAGGCTGAAGAAGTCTCAGTACTGTATGGAGACACCATCTCATAAAATTTAATGGGGTGGAGTCTCTATGCTTTGAAGGCTTTATGAACATAAAGTCTTTCTTGTAGAATACTTAACTTCATATTTTAGTGCCCAGGAATCCTCCCAGCCGTCTGTACAGACTCTGCTCATTTTGGAGAAATAGTACTGGTGACTCACACCTCAAAGCCAAGACAAACGAAGAATCTTGAAGAGTTCAGTTAATTTCAAAAGCTTGTTCTCTGCCCCAGAGTGCTTCGTGAGCTCAGTGAATATCCATAAATCATCAGTACCGTTTGCCTGCCCTGCTGGAGCTGTAACTCTGCTCTCTTCACGGACTCTAAGTAACACAAAACCTGCTAACGGCCGGACTGCTCGGGGCTGCGGTCTGGCGTGGCCCTGTTTTTTCTGCATGGGTGGTGCAGAAAAAGCATCCATGCTTTCAGTCAGGTAGGAAGGAGGTCTTTTGTATGTTATCTTGACTACTAGGGGGGGATTATAGATGTAAGTCACAGATCTGTCCATCTGTCTGTGATGGCAAAGCACGTTTGAAGGTCTCCAGATGTTATGGGCAGGGTCTGGGCTTCTTCTGAGCTCTGTGCATTTAACTGCAGGTTGCTTTCTGCAAAGCATCAGAGGGAACGGCACGGTTGTCACATTTTCTGTGCTAGGAAATAGCTGCCTCACCTTTTCCACTACTGAGACTTGTGGCAGTCCCCTGTGATTTAAGACCCAGCACAAGAGGGTTTGAGCAGAAGACACAGATGAACTGCGATGTCAGGGCAGAACGGGAGTGACCAGGGACAGGCATCTCTGGCTGTGGTTATCAGGTCTGCTTGGGCCAGAAGTGGGGCTGAGCTTGTAGGGCAAGGGATTATTTTGGTACATCCTCCTCTGCAGTCACCGGAGGTCCCTTTTGGGGATGGGAGAGTTTGCCGTCCCTCAGCGCGGGCAGCTGCCTGCAGGGCAGACAGAGAGTCGACAGGCTGGAGCAGGGGAAGGGCTTGTAGGAAAGTTTATTGCTCCTGCTGAATGGTAATAAAAATATTCCAGACTTAGTTTTATTTTGCAGAGTGAACCATTGAACTCTCAATTTTATAGACACAGAAAAAGCAGGTGAAATGAGTATTTTTAAAAATACTCCTCCCTCCTGCCAAGGATGAAGCCTCTGTCAAGGAGCATGGGGCCGTCCAGGAGTTCAGGCATTTGTTAGGTGATTTAACGAGCAATTAAGGATCCAAGAAGAGAAGATACCCCTTTCTTTTCTCACTCTCCAGGCTGCATCTCAAGCTGGGAATGACATTAAAATCTCCAGCCGCCCCTGGGCCCAGCAGGTAGATTTTTAAATACTGCCTGATTGACTTTTCCCTTCCCGCCTCCCCCGGGTCTGGCGCTCCCGCTTTTCCTGAGGTGAGAGGAGCTGAGCCTCCCGCCACGCTCTGCCTCTGTACTGAAGCCAGCAATTAAATAAAGCAAAACAAACCAAACCAACAACCCCCCCCCCCCACCCCGCTCCCCGCGTTGCAGTTCCCATCCGACGGGGTTTTTGTTAATGAATATCACGGTGGTATTTCAGCTACCTCAGGAGCTAAAAATAGGCAGCGCTCTGCCCCTGGCATTGCTGGAAGGAGCCACAAAATGGTGCAGGGCTGCTCCTTCCATTGCTGCCTCTGCCTTTCCCCAGCTGCTCTGTCTCCCTCCCCTCGGTACAAGCTGGCTGGGAGGAGGGCAGGGGTTGGGTTGGTCTCCTGCAGGCTGGTTCTTATCCTCTAGGAGCATCCCAGCCCATCCCCGCAGCTTTCCCATGTGTCCCACGGTCACTTCCCAATGGCTTGCATTTTCCATAGCAGGTCAAACCCTAACCCCCGAGCTGCTTGCCTTTGGGTTGTTTGTTACTGAGAGTGGGTTTTGTTCAGCTCTGTGTCACTCCTGAATGCTGAATGCGTCCCCCTGCAGCGGGGGAACTGGAGCTGGCTGGGGAAACGGCTGAGCTCAGAAACCCTGGGATAGCAAATTATACATCCAGGCTTTAGCCATCAAGCTAAAAGACCAAATAACCATTTGCTAAGAACGTCCATGCCGGTCGGGGAATGGAGAGGGCTCTGTAGGGCCAGGGCAGGGTGGCATTTTATACGACAGTGAAATCCATAGGCAGATGTGAACAAGAAGCTTGTAAACTTAGGGGGAAGTCAGCGTGTCTCCTTCCTAACCCTGGGCTGTGTGTCTACGTTTGCACCAGACACATGGTATAAATCCAGTTCATAAGGGGATCTGTTTTCTCACTAACCTGGACATAACCACAGTTATTTAATTGTCTCCCATATGTCACTGTCACCAAGCTCACAGGCTGTGCTCAGCAAGCAAACTTGTGACTTTGCTTGCAACAGCCACATAGCCCAATTAATTTGTTACCTTGCTGGAAGGGAGAGGGGCTCTTTCTAGCAGCCTGACATTACTGGCAGTCATGTTTGTCTCTTCAAGCTAGTTATTTTTCATCATGCAGATATAGATCACTCCTAATTATTTGTTCCTCACCACCAGCCATGATCTGTGCCCGCAAAAGTACCAGCAGATCTGCTCCTGCCCTGACTGCTGTAGAGTTGCACTGGACTGGGACTTGGGTCCCTGTCTCTCTGACCATCCCAGGATAAATCCTGTCTCAGATCCTTTGAAGTTGCCTGGATATTAACTAAGGGACTTTTTTTTTCTTTTTTTCAAAAAGGAGTAGTTTTCTGGAAGGGGAGAGTTTAAGGGAAAGGCAAAGCCTTACGTGAAACTATGTGGTACAAATCTCCTAACCCCTACAGAGCTGCACTGACTTACATCCACAGGAGAGCTGACTGGGTGTGTCATATTGTACCGCACTTTCCTTTCAGTGAACTAAATCCCAGTAAATATAATTTTTGCTGTTATTTACTCTGATTAATCACACTTGTCACTCAGCCTATCCCAAAGGTTAACACTGGGGCAATTTCCTTTGGTGGCTGGTTGTACCCAAAGCTGCATCTCAGAACATTTCAGAAAATCCGTGCGGTGAGGGGAAAAGACAAGCATTGCATTTTGCTGGTGGTGTAAGACAAATCAGAGGCACAGTACTAGTTATCAGCGAGCCAATCTTGTACAACCTAGTGCAGAGCTGAAAAGAGTAGAGGCCATCACCAGCCAGGAATCTGGGGGGAAACTTATGTCTTGGAAGCATCCATCATCTGCAAAGGATGTTCCTGGAGGGGGACCTTCTTGGGGGACCCAGATCCTGACCTAGGGGCAGAGCGGTACGTGCCTCTGCTACTTCAGTGAGAAACCAGGTCCCGTAACTTCAGGGCAGAACATGGCTCATAAACTGCAAACCTCCTCCTCCTCCTTAGAGAGCATCTCAGAAATCTGGACCCTGCTTCACAGCTGAAGGGTGGCTGCATCACAGGAAAAGCCAGTTATTTTCATGGCATTTGCAGCCTGAATGAATTCTGGAAACAAAGCAGAGCTGGTGAATACGCCTCTTCCAGAGACATCCAGGGCCCAGCTCCAAGTCCATAGGAGTTTTTGTAGACGCTGAATAAATAGCTACACGTATGACTCTCCCCCTCACTCACCCTCTCTTTCTCACACATCTGCGTTTCAGAGCTGACCTCTGAATCTGTGGAAATCTGTCTGGCATAAAGCAGCTGCTGTGCATCGCAGCAGAGACAACCTATTCCCTTCCTCCTCCACACTTCCATCCACCTTCAGAACATTTAACCAAGGCCTCCCACCTCTGCTTGGCATTTGGCTTGCTGGGCATGCAATCTGAGAGACCCTGGAAGGTGCTGAGCTAGTACAAACTATCCAGTGACTTATTCAAATCTATCCCTTTAGAGAACACCACGAGGTGGGCACCCAGACTACATCCCCTCTGTCTGCATTCATTAGTCAGTGGCAGATCTGGAAAGCTCCTGACACAGATCCCAGTGGCCTGGGAAAGAGGGGTTTATGCCAATGCAAAGCTCAGTGTAGTGCTCTCTAGCAATCTGCATCACACAGCAAAGCTAAGCCTAACAAATCAGGTTAGAGATGGTTGGCTTTCCACAGCATCACGCTAGCCATCTTCTACCCTGCTCATGTAAAAGAGCTCACAAAAACCTTCATTGACTTGGGTACAATGCCAAAGGGCTGCTGTCTGTCTGTCTGTGGGCAGACAGACTATTTTGTACAGAAAACATAACCCAGCAGCCACAACAATGTGCAGATCTCTCCTCTCGAGGTTGTGCTGTCTGGCTAGCAATTAGTAAAGCCCTGGTTTTCATATCCTTCTGGTGCCAAGATGGTCCCATCACCTCTGACTGTCTTGGCCAAACAACTTCTGTGTGTCTGGTACTTGGTCTAGGATCTTTATCCTGAAACCTTGTTACTGCTGTGTTTTCTGTCTGCTGCTTCCTATTTGGGGAGACATTGAGCAGGACTGATATTATAGATTATTACAGCTCTAAAGCAGGCAAATTGCTTTGTGTTTGGTACTACTTTTATTCCTACCCATTCTGTATGATACTGCAGCTGAGCAAATAAAATTTGCTAGCTCTTATGTGGGTACAAACTTCTTTTCCCCTCCTGCAACACACATACAATAATGTTCCCTGTTTGTTCAGTCTACTGACTATCTGGCAATCCAGGGACTGGATAATGCACGGACTAGACTAAGACCTTGGGCTGCCAGTTGGCCACCACCATTGTAAGAGTTCCTACAGCCCTACGTCCTGTAGGAAATGGTGCTTCACCTACCAGGGAGGTGGAGAAAGCCCACCACCCAACAACACAGAACTCTACCTGCAAGAGGGATGCCACTGAAGGGCAAGTCATTTCCCAAATTTGCTTTGTTCTAGGAAATCGTAGGGTCCTCCTTTGTTCTTGAGGAGCTCAGAAGCGTTCCTGAGCTGGGCGAGACAAACATGGTGGATAACTGACCTGATTTTTCCAAGCAAGGATGGGAAAGCCAGAAAGCATGTGTTAAATGGTCTCAAAATAGGTCCTCACCCACCAGCTGCAATGGAAGGTGAGAAAACAGCACTCTGTCTGTCCCAGTCACTTCTAATTCAATAAGATGGCATCCCTGAGAGACCGAGAGCCACTGCAAACTCCACCAGCATCCCTCCGAGGGCAGAATGCTTTGATGGGTCCTCTGTCCTACAAGCACAGAGCAAAAGGGCTAGGTATGAGACCTGCAAGCCCGAACGTCATCCCTTGCTGGCGACTTTCAGGCCATGCAGGCACAGACAGCGCTGCCCACCGGGAAGAGGATGAGAGAGAGAGTCACAGATGGGGGACATTAGCCGCATGGCTTCATGCTCTGCAGGGAAGTGCTCTGCCACGGTGCTGAGGAGGAGGCTGGAAACACGGGAAGACGAGAGAACAAAATCCTTGCAGCCTACTGCCCTTCTCCTCTCTGTAAAGTCCTCTCTGCTGGGTAAAAGTCCATAAAATGTAATGGCACTGGAGTGTTTGTGTTGCAGTAGACGGCGGAGAAATGCCCGATATCCCACAGTGGGAGAGCAGGTGAGGAAGCTGCATCGGCTCTGGGCGTTTGTAAAATAAATGACTATTTTACATTCACTGCAAAGCGGATGGCTGAGGACGAGCTGAGTGGGAGTGATGGCGATTCCCCAGGAACCCGCTCCGGGTTTGGGAATTCCCGACGGCTTTAGCCTGCACATCTTCCACTCTTCAAATGTTGTTAACATTTTCCACACCAGCATCCCCCCGGGTGACTGCATAAGGGTGGCAGGGAAGAGGGGACATGGTTTCATTTCAAGCTTTCCCACCACAGCAGGGGAAATGGGCTTTGTCTTTGGAACAGAAAGGGAAAACAGCCCCTATGGTGGGAGTATTCCCAGGACAAAGCCAGATTTTTTTTAACATCTCTGGCTAAATGCTGCTCGTGTATGAGATTTATAGGGCAGTGACTTCCTGCTGGGAAGCCGTGCAGCGCTGGAACCTAGTAATTAGTTTAATGCTCAGAGCTTGATGCTGAACGGTGGGTGCTAATCTCCACTTTACAATGAATCTAGCAGCTTTATCAGTGCCTCATATGATAAAGGACCAAGTCTGTGGGTTACAGTCATCTGTCCCTGAAGAAAGCGACAGTGTTTCAATCAGGAAGAGCCTTGTTTCATTTTATGGTCCTGTTTTACTTAGTGATCTGTGTTGAAGATACACACTTAAAGGACAAGGTGAAGAGGAAAAATTCCCCCACCCCACCCCAATCATGCTAAATTTCAGCTCCCTGTTGCCTCTTCTCTTCTCTGTAACCTATAATTGGGATATCTGGGTAGGGATTTCTTACTGCTTTCCACTGAAACAGCTACAGCAGTCAGTGGCTTGGTGTCCATACCCAAGCCTTCTGCCTGACAGGGTGTCTTAAAATTATTTCTTGCATTGCTGGTGTGAAAGCAGGTATCACAGCAGCCAAATAATACTGGATTTTCCACTTGGTGGCAGAACTGAAAAATTAGGTGGTGTGAAAAATCAGCTTGGATCAAACATGTTCCCTTGCATTCTTCTGTGGACCCTAAATCCTCCAAAAAAAATTAATTTCACATCCAGCCAAAGCACTTGAGCCCTACCAAAATATTTTGGTTTGTTTCGAGTTATTTGGGGGCTCAGTATTATTATTTTAAATTTAGGTCAATTTTCAAACAAAAATTTTGCTTCCAAATTAAAAGTTGGAAAAATGAATGAAAATAAAACACTTTGGCCTTTCAGGAATGCAAAATCCTTTTGAAAAATTCTCCAAATTTTCACATAATTTCCTCTTGGCCATGACTACCTGTAGATTTTGACTGGATTTTACAAATGCTTTTGGTTTCTTTTGGACTGTGTTTTTTAGCAAATTCATCAAACATTTCTGTCCAGGTCTAGTAATAAGTACAAGAACTTTCTTACCAGGAGTCCTTCATTCACCGGTATTTGCTGTTTTAATTTGGATTCTCACCACCTCAAATTTTCTGGTTTTCAGTCCTGTACTCTCTCACCAAATGTCTTACAAGATGACCACTGCTGAGTGCAGATGAAGGGGTTTTTCTTAGGTTTGACTTGGACTTTACAGGAGCAAATCGAGGTACATGAAGTCCGACACCTACACGGCCAGGGTACAGGTACTCAGGGCAAGAGGACATGCTGGCACTGTGGTTTAAGAGCTGTCCCGGCACTTGGCTAAATATTACTAACGGGGCATCGCATCAGGCAGCGAGGGCACTTTGGGAACTGAGTTTCTTCTGCAAACTTAAGCAAGTTTCCTTTATTTGTTTAAAGAAGAAGTACTCTGGGAAGAGGAACCTCAGAAAAGATGGCAGTGCTTTGCTTTACCCAGCTTTCTCTATTGCACATTGGTATTTTCTGGGGAACCTCTATAAAAAGAGATGATGGAAGTGTGCAAATGGAAGTGTGCAAACATGTGGTCATTTTAGGATTGTCACTGGCAGCAGTTCCCAATGCAGATACTCAAGAAAGCTGCCTGAGTAATGCATATGCTTACTGCCTTCGCCTGCACCCGTTTGATAACTTTTTGCTTTTTGGTCTGTGGCTGCACACAACCAGTGATGGAGCCGCAGGGTGACCCTGGAGGCCTCTGTGGTCTCAAGAGGCATCATATTAATGCCGTGAAGGGGATGGGCTGAAACAAGACGTGATTCATTGAGTGGCTGGTTAGCAAAGTTTTGCCTGTGAATTATTATTACTACAAGCTTCGTTTAGCTTCCCTCCCTCTTCATTTCCAGCTGCCTGTCAACCCTTCTCTGCAGGGAGGACCAGGATTTCTAAGACTTGGGGTGGAGGAGCATTTGGCTGAGGTCCTGCTGGGAGTGGAAGCTGCATCCGACGGGGCTGAGGGTGAGAAGTGGCTCTTCGAGGTGTCTGCAGCTGCCTAGAAGGAGCCCCGGAGTTCAGAGCGGATGAAAGACAAATCTGTTACTAAGTCTCTCCCGTGCCGCTGTATCTCCAGCAAAATCAAGACTTGGGTGCTTGTAACAGGCTCGGAGGAGCTCTTCCTTTGATCAGTGGGGATTACAGAGACTAACCCCCAGCAAGTTCCTCCTTACTGGAGCTGAGGCACTTCACACAGTAACAGATTTGCTTATATATTGTTTCAGGTTGCTGCAGAGAAAAATTGTGCTATATTTTCCTCACAAGAGCACCAAGAAAACTCCCCAACCCTTTGGTGAAGTGAGGGTGAGAGGAGGAAGGAGAAGAGGGAAAGTGAGAGAGGAGGGAGGGGAAGGAGCGGGACTCCGGTGGGTTGGGTGTGAGCATTGCCATTCCAGGGGAAGCTGTTCTCAGAGCTATTAACGGGAACTTTCTTTTATTAACTGCTCTTTTCAGAGAGATTGGATAAATGGGACCTCAGGTGCAGCGTTAGATGACAGGATAGTCTGTAAAATAAGAGGCTGGCAGAGAAATATCTTTATAACAGCTTAACAAGGATAGGCAGAAATAGGCTGGGGGCCCAGAAGAAATCTGTGATGCTGTTGCATGTATTTATTATTTATTCTTCTGGCACAAATATAGCATCAAAGAACGTCAAAAACAAAAAGCCTATACCCTGCTGTAGCTGGATTAGTCCTACATCTCTGTAACCATGGCATCACGTAGTATTGACAAGGAAAATCAGCAACAACGGGAAAAAAAGCGCCCAGCATTTATGACACTTGCGAGGATGAGGCAGCCTTCCTTGCTCCGGTGAGGATGCACCAGAAGGGATAAGAAAATCTGTGAGCATCTTGCTAGCCTGGGCATCTGTGAATCTCAGTTATGATGGAAAATGCCACGGAACAGCAAAATCATTCCCTTGTGTGTAATCCTATGAGATACATATGGGGAATATAGGGTGGATCCCACCCTAAAACATTTTGCTGCCATTGCAGAGCACCTTGAGCCCCACAAAATGGTGGGAACGGCACCAGTGCCTGTCTGTAGTTGGGAAGGGAAATAGCTGCAACATCTCAAGCACCATGGTCAAACCTCTCTGTGGCTGTGACCTGGTGGTGTTCACCTCTGCAGGTGTGACGTTGCCAGTCCTCGCCTGCTGTCTCTCAGGCCCATCCTATTTCGGTGCTTTCCTTCCTTCCCCTCTGCTGCTCCCCCTCTCTTTGTGCCAGCCTCCCTGGCTCTGCAAGTCATGCAGCCGTTGCAGCTGGAAGCCCTCCCTCGTGGTTGTACAGAGCAAAGGACCATGTTGACATGAGTAACAAGGCATAGGCTTAATACCGTACTGATTATTTTTTAGAAAATAATGTATAGTCACTTTTTTTTTGAATGCTTTTGCTGGCTTGGAAATATTTCAAGTACCAGCAGCAGATTAGGGAGCTTCTTTTAATCAGCTTTTGTTTCTTTTTTTACATCTTTGCAGAAGAAGGAGTAAAAGCCTACTCCGAAATGTCCTCCACAGAGGAATCGGGTGGCAGTGTCAGGCAGTGATGACTCTGGATAAGGGGAAATGGGAACAGTGCAGCCTTTCACTGCCTCCCAAAGCCCCCTTTGCAGGAGGGGTCAGACGTCTCCCGCAGATGGATTTGGGGCAGGAGGAGCTGCTGTGCTCCAGCCGCCCAGCCGGGAGCAAAGCTCAGGCTGGGGGTCTGTTTATGCTGCCCCCGACTCGCCCTGTGGCACAGAGCAGAATTGCTGATAAAACCTCGGAGCAGAGATTTTCACAGTTGTCTAACAGGTCTGGAAATCTGATTTCCTCTAAAGTAAGTAGACCGGGCCACCATGTACATCTCGGCAGTGGCGTGCCTGGTGGTCCCTCCATGGCATGGTCAGTCTGTCGGAAAGCGAGAAACCCTGACAAATCCAAATGTCTGCCATTCTTAGTTCCTCTTTTCTTTCCCTGCTCTGTTACTCTTGCTTTTTCTCTCCCGGAGATCCTCTCTCTCCCTGGCACTACTGCAGCTCTGCCTGCCTCCCTGCCTGCAGCCATCCCCAGCCCCAGGAACAGCCCTGCGTGCACAGCACTCTCTGGAGATGCCATTTCGCTCGCAGGCGTTCAGCCCGTGCTGCAGAGCAAAAAAATACCCCCAGCGGAGTGAGCGATGCCAGCAAGACACTCGCCTTCCCTCCACCTCCCAGGGCTACTTTCTGCCTTGGCTACAAGCCTGCTGCATCTTTGTGTGGTTAATAAAAATAACCTAAAAGTACTTGGGAGCAGACAGAGCAATCCCAGAGTCTCCAAACATCTAAGGGGCTTTGTTTCCAAGGCAACATCTTGTCTCCTAGCTGCAAAAGGCCACGGGAATGAAGGCAGCCTATGGAAAACGAATAGCTCAATGACAACAACAACAACAAAATCTGCTGGGGAGCATATCAGGGAGGGAGGGGTGTTCGTAGGGGGGCCAGGAAAGAGCAAAGCTGAGCAAGCCAGGACTAGCTGCACAGAGCATGCAAAGGGACAGGGTGCAATTTATCTCATGAGAAGCAAAGTCCTGCCCCCATTGAAATGCATAGCACCACTTCCACCGACTTAATGGGAGCAGGGGAGCTTGCACAAATCAGCTATTCTTTTCTTTTCCCCTTTTTTTAAGCTACAGTGTTTGAAGACTCGAGCTAGTTAAAAATAATCCATTGTCCGAGGCAGAGCCTTCCCGGGTCCCAGGAGCTTTTCAGCCAGGGCTGCAGCACGCTATTGCTTTCAGCCACCCCAGGTTCCCACTGCCAGAGCTGCCTCCTCCCCTCCACACCCCAGGGCAGCCAGGCGGGAGGTGCCAGAGCACAAGAGCATCCCTCCAGCTCTTCCCATTAAGAAAGAAACATGTTTTCTCCCATTTTTTAAGGTTTCCAGAGCTGTGCAGCATGTGAATATCTGTGTGCAAGCCAAGCTGCAGAATCAGTTTTTTCGCTCTGACTGCAAGGATGGTTTTGCTCTCACGGCCTTTCGAGCTAGCTGCCCGGGTAGCAGACTGGCGGCTTCAGGCACAGGGAAAGCAAAGACTCTTCTGCCCCCCCACGTCCCACCAGTGACACCCGTGGCCCCTGTCTGACAGCACCCTCCCTCGAAGAGGGCAGGCGGGCAGGTCTGCGGCTCCACTGTGGTGCTATTTAATGTGCACGTTGCCCTTACATAAGTGACTGCCACAGTAAAATGCCCCCGAGATCATTTATGGGGTTGATATCAGACTGGGAGGGGAAAGGATCCCCAGCGCCAGCCGAGGTGCTTGCCTGCAGACGCCCTGCTCTTGCTTTTCCTTTCCCTCGCATCTCATGGGAACGCCTAAAAGCTTGGGATCATGATGCCAAGTGAGCTGATAGAGCTTCTCCTCCATGTCCCAGGAGGCGGCACGGATGCCCTGGGAACGTGACAGGCATTGCGTCAGGAGCTCCGGAGCTGGCTCCCAGCTCCTCGGCAGCACAACTGACACGGAGCTCCACCATGCCAGGAGTGGGCTCCCAACATGGGGAGGGGAGGAGGAGGGAGCCTGGGCATTTCCCTGGGGTGGCCAGGAGGGACGGAGGACATCAGTGTGTGCTGGTGCTGGTCTCTGCCCTGGGCTGGAGCCAGCCTCCGGCTCGCACTTCTCCCTCTCCTTTTCCTCAGAGACTCTTTGGGATGATGAACAACTCAGCCATTGATGTCCCACCTGACATTAAAACATTTTATTTAACTAATGTCTTTCCGTTGTACCTTCTCCTAATCAATACCATGTGAGCAAGAGGTTTGCAGAGGGAGAGCTGATGGGAAATGCTCCCCTCACACTTTTTTTTTGCACCCTCTGCTGTGGGCAGAGCAAATCCATCCACACGGATGGACGACTGCTATTTATTATTCATCTTGGTATGCTATGCAGAGCTCTATCTGAGCAAGTTTTGAGATGAAGATGTTTGCTTCTCACTCCCCCTCCTTGAAATGGTTTTAATTTAGCTTAACTCCAGGGAATTCCTCCCAGATTGCCACAGCAGAGCAAGGCTGGAATTGCCACAGAAACCAAGGCCCTGGGCACCGAGATGGAGGCCTGCCTCTGCCTCTGGCTGCATAAAGTCTGCCTGTGGGGAAATATAGCAGGCCTGGCCACTGTCACCACATCTTCCCCACCCAGAGCCCAAGCCCAACTGGGCATGCGACAGGCAGTGCCAGTTTGTCACCCCCCCAACTTGTGAGAAGACAGTGCCTGAGTGAACAGGCAGCCTGCCTGTGGTCACCGGCTGCATGGTGGAGGTCAGGGAGGCAGGGTCTGTTGGAAAAGGTGGGAATGACCAGGCTGACGTGTCACTCTGCTCCCCCTTGTCCCAGGGGACATTTGGTGGGGGCAAGCCCAGATGACTGTGAGCTCCTGGGGCTTGGGGATGGATCGGCAGGGACGAGACTTGTTTTTAAGAATCGGGAAAGCATGGGACTTGGATATTTGCATTAAAACCAGTGCAGCAATTTTACCCTCTTGCCCCCAGTTCTTCCTTCTTACAAGTACCCACTGAGCATATCACATGCTTGATAATTTTCTGCCCTAAACCCCTTTGCGGTGTTCCTGGATCACCTTCCGCTGCCGTAACTTTCATCCTCATGTGGCTGAACTTTACTTCTACATGAAATGATTCCCACAGACTACATCAAGTTTTCACTTGCAAATACTCTTTCAAAAGGCTCAGCCCCACTTCAACATGACATATATTGTGTGGCTTGTGCCACCCTCTGTATGACTGGCTCTCAAAATAGTTCACAATATTAATACAGGGGTTGGGATTTTCCAAAGCACTTGGTATTGACCTAACCTGATTCACACTGGGCTTGGCTGTAGATTGTTATCAACGGGGAACAATGAATGTTCCTGAAAATCCCATCGCTTGGACTTAACAATAGAGAAGATAGACTTTGCAGGATACATTATTACTGGCTTGTTAAAAATTCTCACCTAAAGTCATTAAAAATTCTCACCTCAACATCTTTAAAAATGTATCTGCTCAGTTCATTAATGGCATATGCACGGACCATCTTGTCATTATGTCTGAATGAATAAATAATATTGATTTACACTATAGTAAATTTATACAATAAATTAGAGGTAAAATACAGCCAGCTGGGTGACCAGCTACCTCTTCAGAGTATTTACTGGCTGATTTCTTGTGTTGTTTTAGTTTTTCAAGAGGCATGAACAGGAGACAATACAGCTGTTACCCTTGGTCCTAACATGATCAGCTGCTGAGCACTTGCTGAGCAGTCTGGGGCACTCCAACCCCTTCCTGAAAACCTGACTGCCCCTTAATTTTCTGTGCCACCCTTCTGCTTCAGATGGCTTAGCTCACTTGCTCACTCTCGACAGACACACACACACAGAGCCTGGCTTCCAGACCCACAGCCCAGGGATAGACAATACGCACTCACATCTCCTCTGCAGATAAAAATTGTCAAGCTTTCAACTTCCCTTTGAGCTGCTATCTTCAGAGTAATACGTCAAGCTGGAAATGCATTTAGGTGTTTGCCTACCAGAAGAAAGCTCTCCATCGCTCTTTGCCGCTCCTTGCAAGCCACAGCGTTCAGTAACGAGGCCACTGATGGAGCAGTGGTATGTTCTTTTGTCCCTGCCAAAACCCTGCTCCCTCCTATTCAGCTCAACAAGATGCGAAGCCCTGGTGCTGCCAAGCTTCCTTTCAGCTGCCAAAGGAAAAGGAGCTAATCAAACGAATAAAAGAACTCTGGTGCCAGGCTCCATTCCCAGCTCAAAGCCCATGGATACAATGCCCGCTGGCTGGACCGGTCAGCTCCGAGTAGCTCCTGCTCTGCCCATCCCAGGCGAGAGCCATGGGCTCCGCTGTTCCCAGTCCGCATTACTGCTGCCTCAGTTAGCCCGCGTCAGAAAGCTGCCGCATTGATCCTTCTTAAGGCACACCATGGCCTGTACTCGTTAGTCCTTTATTTTTTTTAAATTCCTTTCCACAATGCCAGCTTCCTATCTCTGCCCTCCTTATTTCCCACACCAAGGAGGAAAGCCTCACGCTGTGCCTTTCACCTCCCCCGGGCCCGTCAGTGGGCAGCATGTTTGAAGTCACCTTTTTTGCCTCCATTTCAAACTCTGCTTGGTCAGAAACGAGAGGAGACTGTTGGTTTTCAGTATAAATATTTCAAGCATCATATGGGTCACTCTCCCATAACGCTGCTCGGTCAGCGATGCTCGTGTTACCAGCTGGGCAGCAGGTGTAAACCACCATCACTGCGCTGGCTCTGCTGCTGCTCCGCACCGATTTACACCAGGTGAGGATGGGGTTTGGTTTTGGCTGCATCCTGGTCCACTTCTCCAGGACGTTCTTCCATCTCTTCATTTTTAGCACTGACATTAAGTATTTAGAGCATAAAATGACTAATTTGCCTCTCTGCAGCCGCTACGTTTTGAGGCCATTTGGGAATTGCTGAAGTTATTTGCCACCTACAGCCCAGTGAGTTTAATAAAGAGATCATACATTTCCGTACTGCTTCAGATCCCAAACAACTTTGTGCAAACTACTTATTTACCATGGAGCCACCACCATGCAAACAGCTGGGAGGCAGCTGCTGCTGGGGTCAAAGGCAGGGACTATTGAACAGCCCGGTTACCATGCATAACATTTTAGGACGGGAGGTGAAAAGGTTGCTTTCCCAAATGAATAACATCATGTTATCTGTTTCAGCTGGAGCTGCTCCAGCGCTTTTGGCATTTCTAGAGCTCATGGACACTGCAAAGAATATTTAAGGAGGCAAAAAGTAATTTGCACGTTTTGGAGGTCGGCCACAGCGCCTGCTGTAAATGCCTCTCTGCTCTTGTAAAAAAGTGCCACGGGCCCTTCAAAGGTCGTGGGCGCTCAGCTGCTCAGGGTTGCATCTCTCCTGCCAGCACTGGGCCCCTCTCACCGAAGGGCTGCCCCGAGGTGGGGAAGGATGCTGTGTGCTTGGCAGCCCTGCATCCCTCCTCCAACACTCTCCTTCCTCGCTGGAAAGCCTGCCTGAGCGGTCTGTCCTTGTGCGCACTGATCCTGGCTTGGCCTGACTCGCTGGAGGAGAGGGCAGCCCTCGGCACCACCGTTTCAAATGACACCAGGCTGGTGGTATAGCTGATGCACTGGCTTGCCAGTGCTCACGAGCCAGGGAATGGTGCCATGGAGCAGGAGAACCCGGCCGAGCTGGAGGGCAGCACAGTGCTCTCCCGGCCCCAGACGCAGCAAATACACACAGGGCTGGTCGTTGTCAGCGACTGCGTTGGTGCCGTATTGCGGAGGAGTCAGCACAGCTGCTCCTGTTGGACTTTTCGCTCATGCTGAACGCACTCTCATGGTTACCTGATATTGAAACTGCAGCGCCAAGGTGCTGTGTCTTCGGTGATTGTGCTCTGCCATGATGTAGAGGTGGCACAGGAGCTTTCCAGCATCTCTGCTCCCAGCCCCGGCATGGGAGGTAAAGTAGGGACATGCCACTTGTGGGCCCACATTCCCCCCATCACAGCCCATCATCCCTACACTGCAGCAGGGCCCCACACCACCTGTGTTTTGGCTCATTCTTTAGCTCCATGCAAAGCTCTTCTGCTCTCTGGCTGGACTAGGAATTGTCTGGCTGCATCTGTAGCTAATGCTCTGCTGAAGTCCCAAAAGATAAGTCCGTCTCCTTCTAGAGTCTCAGCCAAAGGAGTCATGGTCTATAGCAGGCAATGTTGTGTCAACCCAATTTCTGTTTATTGTCATGGGTCTGGTGGGTCTTGCCTTCAAAATCCATTTGCAAACTTTGCATGTTGCTGGGTTAGGGATAACAAACTCCTAAGGCATCGCGTTCTGCAGCAAGTACCCTTCTGGGGCTGCCGTGTCAGGTGCTGGTCCCCTTCTCTGCCTGACTTCTGTGCACTGGACTGAGCTTTGCTTCCTCCATGGGAGTGTTAATTCCCCTCTCCTCACCCTTAACTGTGCTACTTTCAACTGCCCATCCGTCCCCAAAACAGAGTTTGTGTGATGTGATGTCTCTACTCACCCTCACTGCACCTCAGCAGCTTTTTTTCCTCTTCTTCCTTCATTTTTGTGAGAAGCCACACAAAACCCCCTCCAACATCAGGGGCTTGTGAAAGAAGTGAGAAAAGCCCGTGCATAACCTACACCACCAAACTTTCCATCCCACCCCACCAGGCCAGCCTGATGGGCTTGTAATTTAATAAGCTTTTCCATTTTAATGTTAACTGTTCTCATCCCCCAGCTGAGGTAATGAACACTGGCAGGATTTTACTGTGTTCGTAAATATTTCTTTGCTGCTGTGAAGAGGCTGTTTTTCCCTCTCTCCGTATCGGATGAAGATGGCTGCTCTGCCAGCTTGCCATGTAAATTTAATAGCATTCCAAAACCTCTGTCCTACATAAATATGAATGTATTTCATCCAAGAGGAACCTGTTATTGAAGGAGCTGCGTTGCTAAATCATTCAGAAGGTTATTGTTTGAAGTACTCGCAGTCAGCAGCATCTTGGCTATTACAGCTCAAAAAAGGGGAGGGAGGGTGGAGGAAAAAATGAGTGGGGATCATGGAAACCTCTTTAAATGAAGGAGCTTATGCACCGAAATCAACAAGGTATAAACGGGGCATTGCCAACCAGCAGGTCTGGCCCCAGGAGGACGGGCCAGCTGCAAGCAGCTCTACAAATTATTCACTGGCAATTGCTTTCTTGCTGCTGCCCTGACTTATTTACACTCCAAAAGATTTCTGAAGTGTGTTTACTTAAGAAAGATGAATCCAGAGGCTCTGGAAGGGGAGACGAGCTTTCCAAAGGAATCCGGCCCCCCCACGACACAATTCGTTCCACTCATTAACCCCTCCACGCGAGGAAGAGGTGGGAGCGCCATAAGTGCTTATGCATTATGCATTAGTGTGCTGTGTCAAGAAGTTCTGATTTGATGGAGGCTGAAGGTTAAAAGGCATTTCTGTGCTTTTCCTTACTCGTTGGTGTCACACTGGAAGATGGAGCAATGTTGTGGGGGTGGGGAAAATTGGGGGAATGATAGCTCCTGTGCCCAGACACCGATTGCCACAGTGCAAATGGAAAGAGCTTCATGGTTCCTGAAGGATGTGTGTTCCCCTGATGTTAATGTCTCTTACCAAATTCAAACATTTCAACCCCCCCTTTAGTAAATTCCCTACTTTCTCTAAACACTTTTGCGTCATCAGTACATGAAAGCACCCAAATCCTCGTCTTCAACCCTGCTAAGAAATGTAGTTCTGGGTACTGCAAGGACTCAGAGAAGGCACAAGGTCCAAAGAGAGACCTTGCACAGGCACTGCACCTTCTTACTAAGCCTGTAAACCAGCAGCTGACAGAGCTCTGAGTTTCTAAGCTGTTTTCTGTCATTTAATTGATGATGCAACCGTATATATCTGCATCTCTGTCTTGTACTCTTTACTGATTCATCTGTTCCCCAAGCAAATGTCTAAAATGAATTTGCTTTTTTTACACCTGCAAATTGCAGAAGCAAATGAACTGCCTGTGCAAGTGTTGTATTTTAAGATGTCAGTCCGATCTTTGGGAGGGCATAATTAGGCAGATGTTTATCTGCCCATAATGAGTTTGGTTCATACTACAGTTAGCTAGAAGGGATAAACCTTTATACTCTGTAAAAGTGTCTTTTAGGCACCTTAGATACCTCACAACCAGTAACCTTCACCTGCATTTCGGAGACGCCCACAATGGACATCGTCCTCCTAGTTCTGGTGCAAGGCATCTAAGACCCATGCCTGGAGCAGCCCGGGTCTCTTGGGTTACCAAGGGATGACAATGCTGTATCATTTTGCTGTTGATGCAGCTCCAGATAAGAAGTGGTTATTTCCCTGTTGCTTTGCTCCTCCACATGATGCTGTTCAGCACCTTGTAACACCAAAGGGTTAGGACCCCATCTTGTTTCCACTTAAGTTCAGCTGCATGTATAATTAATGTGAAGCTCTCACTCCCAGTGCTGCCATCGGAAAGACACCTTTGACACCACTTGGCCTGGCCACGCTCTGGCACTAGAGCAGCACATACTCATTTTCACGATGAGTGAAGTATGTCTTTCACTGCTTAGTGTTCAGAGTTTTGATTTTTGGCAATGGGCTTTCACATTCAGATATTCTCATGCATTGCAACATGGAAAAGCTATTAAAAACACAATTTAATTTTGGTCTCGTTGCTGATCAGTCCAGAGGGAATTCTCACTTAATCAATCTTTAATGTTTTCCTTGTAAATTTCAGAAAAATCAGTAATTGGTCGGATAATTGAATTTTCAGATCATGTATCAAAGGAATAATGTCGGGCATGGGATAAGCAGCAGGCTGCCTCTGGAAGCCCAAGCATCTGAAATGGAAAATTCTGCAGAATTTAGATTAAGATTTGAATATACTGCTGAAGAGCTAAGAATAGACCATATTATTTATATCGTCAAAGGAAGCGGTTGAAATCACAGAGATCTTCAGAGAGTAAAGATGCTCAGACAGTTATGCACAGGAATCGTGTTCATGGAGCTGAAGCGGAAAGCTACTGACGTCTCAGCATAGGCACGCTGCTCCCAGCGGGCCCCACCGACCAGACGGCATTTCATGCAGAAGAGGAATGCCAGGCTTTTCCCTCCTGGAAGACACACTCAGGGTATCTACCAAATACCCAAGTAGGGAGTGGAGAGCAACTCGCCCATTGCAGAGATGTCTTGTGCCCCACCGGGTACGACTCCACTGCGCTGAAGTCCCTGTGTGCTCTGTTTGTCCCATGTCTCCAACAGAGACATTTATTTCAGAGATTCATTAGTGTTTTCCCATTGAGCCCATTTTCTCCAGGTCCAGTCCTTCTTAGAAGTTGATTACTGACTAGATCAGAGAATAAAATGAAACAGCTAGTGGGAAAAATTCAAAACATCCTTTTAATTAAAAATAAAATAAAATAGAGGCCTCATAGCTGTAACAGATGACTGCATTTGTCTGAAGTTCACATACTTTAAGAACTGCCCCTCTCTCCTGGGACCATGACAGCAACACTCAGTTTTTCCCGTACTTCAGATGCTTTCAAGCTCAGACACATTTCCAGAAGTACAATAAATGCCTGCTTTCAGTCCTTGTTTAATTTTTCTCTCTTTCCTCCCAAGTATGTTTCTTGTCTCTTCACTGACACTTTCCACCTTCCCCTCTCATTCCCCATCTCTCTAACTGAAGGTGAACTTCTCCAGTCCTGAGAAGTATATAGATGGGGGGGTCCTGTTTCCTCTCTCTCACAGCTTGCAACTTCAGTGGCTTTGGTGAAATTGCTCCTGTTTATGCTAACATACAAGAGAGGAGAGTCAGAGACCATGAGCCTGCTCCTCCGCTCCTCCTGTGCCTGTGTGATATCTTCTGCCATCAAGTTAAGGCAACAGGAGTGTGTGAGATGAAGGTTGGAGCATGCCCATCTGCAGGACTAGGAGACAGATGCTTGGTAGGAAGCATGCCTGCAGCCCATCCGAGAGGCTCAAGTGCCAGATGAAGGATCTGCTTTCCTGGGAGAAACAAGCAGTGCCAACCACAAACTGCACCCAGGACTCCCCCCTGCTGAGGAGGGGAGCAGGGGCTGTTTTCACACTAGCTACCGTGGGTGCCTGGCTAAGGTGCCACCAGCCTCTTCAAAGAACTGTATTCAACACTTGCAAAGAAGGTGATCACTCATCGCTCTCATCAATTTAGGTGCAGATGGAGAGATGATGTTCATACTAATTCAGGCTTCTTTTTTTTTTTTTTGACACTAGATGTCTATTCGGCTTTGCCAATCCCGTGTCCGTCAGAGCCAGCTGGATGCTGGGGTTTCTCCTCTGTGCCATGACAAGAAGTTACACTGGTTTTTGCAAAACAAATGTGCCAACAGATTTTGGCAGGTGGTTCTCTCCATGCCACGTTTAGACAGTATTAAGTTCTCTCACTTAAGCAGTATCAAATGTTTACATTAGGGAAACGACAAAATATCCTCCTTTAATTTTTTCTTTTCATTTTAATTTTCCTCTCACTTCCAGCTAAGCGTTGCTTTTGCTATGTAGCAAAAATTAAGATATTCAAACTGTTCTGTTCACCTTTTCACTGTCAAGAATTCCAGCAGAACCACGTTCCCTGAAAATTGTGGGATTTTGAGAAAGCTGCATTTTTAGACAGAAAATTACTTCCAGGGAAATAAATAAAATGGGATAGAGTGCATGTGCTGGCATTAGCTCAGCTCCTTCCATCTAGGGGAAGGGGAGTTGTTTTTAAATTCATTCAGTTGGATGTGCAGGAAAAAATGGCTCTGATTTGTTTTGATGATTAAAACGTCCAAAACCATCAGTTTCCTGTCCATCATTCAGAGTGTGTTCGTGTCAGACAGCAAGAAGAAGGAAAGTTTATCCTTGAACAGTGACAGAAGACCATGAAACCAGCTACCTCCAGCTGCAAGTGCTGCTTGCCGCTGCTGGACTTGGTGGTCATTCCCACCCCATGCACAACGACCACGTCAAGGTCAAAGGCTTACAGAGATCGTGGACACATTCATCTGCGGACCCATAAACCTGTAGGTAACTGCTTCTGCTACGAAGACTAGAAATTCTGTGCTAAATGATCCATCAGGCAGCTTTTGCTGATAGCATGCATGTAAGTAGCAACAGGTATCTCAGGTACTCTTGCCCTCATGGTGAAGAACCAAGCATAGCACCTGCGTGGTTTTGCTGTGGGAACAGGAAGCAATTCCTGGCTTCATCCTTTGGTATTGCAATGGTGATGCTACCTAGCATGTCACTGGAAAGAAAACATGCTCCCCTTTCCTCATGCTTTCTCCATCCACTGCATTTTAAGTGTGGGATGAGCAAAATGAAAAGGCTCTGTAGTGGTTTAACAGTCCACAGCATCCTTAAAGGGGAAGACCCAAGGTGTAAGGCCAGGAGAGCTTGGGCTGCTCAGGTCCCCTGGCCACTGCTGGTACCAGGCACTGTGGGATGGAAGGGGTGCTTGTGTAGCTCTGAGACATACCTGGGGTGACAGCAAGGTTGGCAGCCCCTTCTTCTCGAAAGCACTTATGGGAAGCTAGCTTGAGAGGATGTTTCAAAAGGTAGGTGAAAGCTATGGAGAAGTAGGCGGTTTGGAGGTGGCGATGAAGAAGTGGCAGAGGGAAAGGGTGCTCCCAACAGCACATTACTTTCCAGAGTGATATGTGTAACATCGCACCCCGGGCAGCACCAGGGATGTATCAGTACCCAGAGCCAGCTCTTCCCCCATGCAGTTCACACAGCAACCATGCTTTTCCAAGAAAATGTCAGGGGAACATACTGCTGTGATGGCCTAAGTTGCATTCATTCCTCATACGTTCCTGGGGAGCACGATAAAGATAAACTCTCCTAAGCTACCAGGTAGCGCATGCACAGGGGAGCACTACTGGGTGCATCTCCACGGGGCACACGCACCCAGGAACAAAGGCTGCCTGAGCCTCATGCAAATAAATACATGCCTCACATAAAAACAAAGCACCAAACCCACTTTCTAGCACCCTGCAGGTTTATTGGAAGGAATAGCAATGGGAAAGGCACGTGAACAAGGGTTAACAAAACTGACAGATATTTCCTGTACCAGCACAAGCAAGCTGGACAGAGAGGGTGGGATTTAGGAATTGCATCTGGGGGCGAGCACATCAGTCAGGCAGGCTGGGGAGCAGCCCCCCTGCTAGTCTCTGCTTAAAGATGCTCTTTCAAATATTTTGGGCCCAGCCTTATCGGGGAGCTCTTCTTCAGGTGATTACACAGCCAGTACTACTCATGAGCTAATGATGATTAGCAGAGCCACATAAATGGAGAGACCGGTGCACCAGAAGGGCTTTTGCTCTGGAGGATTGAGGAGCGCAGGATGCTGGAGAGCTGAGCAGATGCAGGGGAAAGCTCAGGGTACACCTCTCTCTTGCTGTCTCAGATAATTCAAGGGCTCTATGTACTCGAGAGGATAAGTCATGTTCAAATGTAGCAATTAGGGCTTCTGTTAGAAAATCCATACTCTGCTTTAAGGGGCTTCTGACAAGCAATAACAGGAGATTAGCAAGTACAGAGGGGCTCTGAAGCTCCTGACAGCAGTTATTTTCTTTAAGATGGAGCTGTCAATAGACAACCAAGTTAAAAGTTGGAGGGATACAGCTGATGTCTTCTCTCTTTCCCTTCACCATCATCCTTGTATTCTAACCCTTTTAGACTATCTGCATGCAATAGATCCTTCAAAATAGTCACCTCTAAATCTGGAGAGGAAAAAATGCCCATTTTGTAAGGGTTACCCAAGCTATCTGCCCCCAGCCAATTCTATCTGCAACCGGACTGCTCTTCTCCAGCCAGCTGGAGACAGCTTTGTGCACTCTCCCAAAGCAGAGTGGGACCCAGGTCATGGCTTTTAGACTAAGAAACTAAGTCTTAGACACTTTCCTTTGGGAGAGAAATAATCTCTATCACCTTCACAATAAAGGCTTTTATGGGCTCTGGCCCAACTGCTTGGGCATTGCAGCAATGTAGGAGGTACTTCTGGTTTTAGGGTTCCTGTAACTGAGAGCAGTCAGGAGCTCAGATGGGGAGGAGAGGGAAATTTGGGAAGTGTGACATCTAAGCCCTAGTATTGCTTTTTTTAAAGTTCCTAAAGAAGAGGAAAATGGCAAACTGTACCGTAAACTGGAGGCTGGACCCTTGGGAACTCCTCGGACTTTGACTTCTGAACACCTTTTATTTCTCTTTGCAGCTAAGTTTTTGCTCTTAGTTACACTACTCAGATCTTGCTTTGTGTATGTGCAATTTCCCTGCTCACCTTCTGGAAACACGAAGCTGTCTTGCCAGCATAAGACTGTTCAGCAACCCACTGGCCAGACCTAGCCAAAACCCCCTCCATCAGACAACCCCGTGATGGTGCCCCAGAGTGCCAATGGTAAGTGCTACAGAGAGCGTGCAAGAAACAGCAGACTTTGAACTCTGCTGTGCCCTAACTTAAGGTGTTGTTACAGGCTGAAAGCCCTCTTTATCTCACTTAAGCTTAATTGCACAAAACACTAAAAGCTTCTGCCCTCACTCAGTGGCAGCTCTGGTACTGATTGATTCAAGCCCTAAGTGCTTCCCAGCCCCTCCAGTGGTACAGAGGATGGTGGATTTGGATCCAGGTATCAGGAGCTCCCAGATGGCAAACCATAAAAGCTAGTAACTTTTAAAGTCTGCTAGGCTGCTGTCTTTCTAATGCCTGTGTATCAATGGTGCGAGGCTTGAAGACTTCTTGGTACTGAGTCACTGGGAGGCAGAACTTGGTCTCAAACATACTGGGAAAGTTCACATCTCCAAAATGACCTGACCCTATAACTCAGGATATGTGTGTACATAAGCACTGTATAAAATTTCACTTTAAGGTCAGGTTCAAAACCAGAAGATTCCAGCATTGTGAAAAATGACTTGAAAGAGTTTAGAGGAATAACGGGAAGCAGAGACTTAGCTAAAAGACACCCGGCATCTTCAAAGGCAGGAGAATCTCAGGATGTGGCAACTGAATGGGCAAATATTGCAACAGCCTCAGATGCTCAGAGACTTTCCCATCCAGTATCAGGCAGATGAGTGTGAAAACATTAGCAATGACCCTGTAGACCACCAGCACGGAGTGCTCAATGAGAGACCACTTACAGGGACAGAAAGTCCCCTGGTCTTTCAAACCTTGCTTCAAGTTCCCAAGCTAGTATAGCAAAGACAAAAGGGGAAGGGTAAAAGTTGTGAGGTGTGGAGGACTAAAGGTAGAAAGGAGGATACAAACAAGAGAAATCAGAGTTGAGTACTGTCTCACTTCTGAGTCCTCTTTAGTGTAAGGAACATACCCTGTTGGAGTTTTTCTCTCCCTGCCAGCCTGGCATAAGCCCAAATTAAAACTAGAGGATATTTTTCGCAATGCAGTTTTTTTCCCCCTGATCCCATCCCATTACTGGTATCAGCCATGGGTAGCTAATATAATCAAGAGACTAAGCACTAGAATGAAGCTTGAATTAAAGATCAGGCAAGCAAAGCCTTATAGGAAGTGGGAATAGCCACTGGATACTTGGACAGCTTGACATGATTGACCTCATTGGGAAGAAAAAGGCTCAGAAACCTAGAAGAGAAGCTATAGGGCAGTGAGGGGAAAGAAACAGCAAAGGAGGTTTATTGCCTGCTTGTACACATGCATAGCATTAGGTGAAAACACAGAATTTGAGATTGCATACCTCACTATTGGTTACGGGTCAGGCTGTCACCTCATGTTAGATCATCTTACTCAAATGTACAAAATCTCTTGCTGGGTAACTTTTCTCAAAATGCTCAATTTCTCCTTCTATCAATTTTTGGTACAACAGTAGCTTTCCGCATGAGCAGAAATTGATGTTTATGATTACGCTTGCAAATGCCGAAGTTCCCCAAGAATCAAAATAGACACATTTACCTGACAAGTATACTATTTTAAAATCTTTAGCCCGGAAAAAAAATCCATGGTTAGGCAAGAATATACATAAATAGTAGTCGGCTTGGCGTCATTATCACAAATACAAAAAACATTTGGGGACCTCTTTTATGTGCTGAATATTTCATTCAGTCCTGCAGTGCAGTGACTCCCTAAACCTTTAGTGAGCTGAGCTGTGCTTTTGAGGCTCTAATTTGCTGTTGCCATGACATTGTTAATGTCTGAATTGCCTTTTTTAACTACTCTTCTCCTTTTTTCAATCTCTTGCAGAGGCATTCTGAAATAGTGGGCATGAGCTGATCTTGTGGAACAGCCTGTGTGTCCTCAAAAATAACAGAAGAGTGTTCGTTTTTACAAGCTGGATGGCTGATACAGTCCTGATGGATGGCTGATTACAATCCTGACAGATGATAGCTTTTTAACTGGAGAAACCACAATGAACATATCTGACCTAGTTGAAATAATTTTGGCTGGGGGCGGGGCGGTGAGGGGTGGGGATCTATTTCATCTGCTGGATGTTTTTAAATAGTGACATTCAGAAAAAAATTTATTAAATAAGCAAAAATTCATTGTTCTCTTATGCTTAATTTGGCTTCCAGAGTGACTAGAGTGTACAGAATAACATTAAATTGCTCAGCAGTGAGTTTATTAACATACTTGCTTCCTAGATCCAACTGAGAATGGAGAACTCTCTGTCAAGGTCAACCTTAGTAGAACAGCATTGTTTCCTTAGGAAACACTTTTTGCAGGAGATGCACTTCCTTTAATGGGACAATACCTTCCAATTGCCTGGCTTCTTAGTTATACAGCAGCCTTTACTGTTCAGGGGTTTAAAGAGGATGTTTTTAGTCATTCTTCAGAGAACAGATTATCTCGGCTCGCCTTCCCTGGGCTTTGACTCTTCCCTCTGATCAGCCTACCTGGATGTGCCCATCCTGCAGAATGTCTCCTTTGAGACTTGCACCGCAGCAAACTCTCCCATTATCACCTGTAACCACAGCCACACCAGGATGACAAATAGTCCTTCGCCAGCGTGGGTGAGGACATGGAGCCCAGTCTGTCCCTGCCACTTTCTTGAGGGGCAGCTCTCAAGAGCCTTCTGAGCCCAAACCTGAAGTGATTCATCTGAGGTCACCTGCTGTCAGCTCCTCCCAGCAAATGCATCCAATACTAGTCCTAGTCCCTGTCCCAGCATGAGCCTGAGGCAGACTCCAAAGGTATTTTGATATTCGTATTTTTGCCTTTGGGATATGTCTTCTAGTTACCAAGGCTAGAGAAGTGGAAGATGTTTAACAAGTGTTGAAACTTTAAAAAAAGCAGCAGGCTTGACAGAACGAACAGCATGTTCTCTAGAGGCACCATCAGGATTGTAGGTGAGACTTTAGCAGCTGTCACGACGCAGAGGTACCGCTGTCTTGTCTGCAGGCGAGAGGGTGACTACAGTGCTCAGAGAGCTGGCCTTGGCTGTTGGACTTGGTCTCTGCCGGCACCCGGGAATGGGCTGACACCGGCAGATCCCATGCTCGTGAACTGTCTTGTATTGTAACGCAGTGGGATGTGCATGGTTGTAGTGATGTCCCTTCATGGCACCGGTTTTAATTCTGACATATGAAGCAGAGACTGAGATCAACTGCTCCCAAACGCTCACTCTTACAGGACAGACCAGATGTCCTGGCCAGATGCAGTCGGAGTCTTTTCAGTTCGATCTCTGCTGGGGTGCTGCTGGGTTCCACCCTGGGCGATTTAATGGGCAAAGACTCCTCTCTTACTAGGGCTTTCTCAAGTAAATTATATAATTCCCATTCAATGGGAAGAAGAATGTATCCACAAGTGTTAGGTCTTTTGGGGCCATACAGAGTGCAAAGCGCTACTTAAAGCTTAATAACTCCATAATGGCTTTGAATATTTCCTTGCTTCAGTCTCAGTTTTTATGGGTATATCTGAAAATAAATATTGCTCTTGGAATGCACTAACAGTGACATCTGAGTATTTCCAGGAACCTACACTATAAAAATGTCTGCCCACCACTGAAAGGAACAGAGATCGACATTTCAGATAACAAACAAATGACTTTGATTTTCTCTCTGCACCAAGGAACACTGATATTGTCTCCGTCTCCTGGGCGTTCTTCAATGTGCCTCATTAGGACATTATGAAATGTTGCTCTATTTGTTCTGTTGTAAAATAGCAAAACAAGCCTTGGGGCCAGATTGACTTCAATGGAGCTGGATGTGCACAGGCTGTGGATCTGCCCTCTGCGCGGGGATGCTTGTGCCTGGCATGGCTGGAGCAGGGAGGGCTGGGGGAAGAGGGGGTAGAGGAAGAGATGATCCCCTGGCAACTTCTCACTGTTTTCTTCTCTTCCAACAGCTCAGCTAAGGAAGGCCCTAACCTAGGGCTGCTACTCTCTTTAACATAGAAACTTGGCAGGAGCAATTCTGCTGTGTTAACAAACATCTGCAGGATTTCAAAGGTTTCAGTCTTTAAGATAGAGATGGAGGCAAAGGCAGATACAGAGCACTTTTAGAAACTTGTTTTTCCAAAATTGGATCTCAAGCTAAACAGATAGCTGAGAACAGCTCCTTGAAAATATCACAGAGACTCTACAGTCTTACTGTGTTTTTTTACTCTATGAATACCAGGGAAATGTGTTTGGTTCTTTTTTTTTTTTTAATAAACACTTGCAAAGAGCATACCAGAGCACCAAGGTTAAACATGCATGGGAAAACTTTCTACAGCTGATTTTGCCAGTGCATTTAGCAAATCTTTGGTGTTCACACCTCCTAAGGAGTCTCTTAATGAGTCAAAGTGGGTATCTGATCTGCACAAACAAGGTGAGCAGTGTTATGCACATACTTACTTATAATAACATACAGAATCAACCCATACCTCTTCTGCTGTTGCACATGCCAGTGTTTTAACGGGTAATGTCTAAAACTGCCCTTTGCTAATCCAGTCATGTTTGCTTAACCACATTAGCCCAGTTACTCCCAAGATCTTTCTCTCTATAATGAATAATCTTCAAGTTCAAGTGGCGAAGGCCCATTTCCATTTTTAGAGATTTGAATGTCAGCCACAAACTTAGATGTAGATTGCTCTGGAGATCTACCAAATATGGACTCTTGAAAATTCAGTCCTTTTGGAAAGGTCAGAAGTGACTGGGATTGCAAAATCTTTTCTAGCCTGGCAAGCTTGCTCTGAGTTGCCATGCTTTGGACTAAGTGACCCCTGACTTTGGACAAAGCTTTAAGTGTCTTCTAATCCTAGGTTTTCAGATGTCATGATGGGATGTTGCCATGTGAGCTCACATCAGCTTTATGTACAAATCAAAGCGGCACATAATTGCTGGTTTCAAACCCTTGAAGAGTTTGTCCTGCATGATATAGTTAATACAGAACTTTAAAATACTGTGATGGAGCAAATTAGAGAGGCGTGAAATAGGATTGTAGTTACAACATCTAATTAGAAAGCACTGTGAATGATACACTTTTTATAACATATAAGCTGGTTATAAATAGGACAGCTGGATAGACCAACAAAAAGTTGCTTCTTGAAATCTGGTGATGCAAAAGAGTACTACAGGATCGGCTCTCTCACCAGAAACGAGAGCACACTAAGGTCTTCCTGCCTCAAACCGTGGACAGCTGTTTCCCAGGACAGCAAAGATTAGTTTCTCTAGTTCCATAAGCAAGAATTAAGTCTTTCGCTTATGTTCTCTTCTGGGCACAGACTAAAGGGTCATTGACAACATTTTTAAAGTTTTTGGTTGAAGATGAGCTGCTTTCACTGAGAGATCATCTCCCGAACTACCTCACCCATATCACCCTAGCAGATAGGGTTGCTGATACAGAGGGTTCCTGGACCAGATGCTTTGTTCATAACGGGCACGGCTCCACCACCTGCTTGAGGACTTTCCTTCTGGGGCACATGGAGATGGTGGTAGCAGCAGGACCTCATTGTGTAGGCTGCAGGGGTTTAGCGTAGCCTGCAGAGATATCTGCCTTCCTCCACCTACACATGGACGTAGGAATGACTTTGCTGAGCTAGGTATCTGAGGGCCCGGCCTGATGTGTAAAGAAGGCAGGATGGCTCCTTCAGAGACATGATAGCAACGTGCAGTCCCAGAGGAACTGTCCCCTTCCCCTCTGGCACTGCTTTCTGTTTGCTGGAGGAGTCCAGCTCCCAAATGAATACCCTGAGAGTCACTGTGCTCCTGTCTCGGTGCCCTGGGGGCACTTATGTGAAACACACCAACTTGATTTGACATTTAATAAACTGCTTTGGTTTTAATTTTGTTTCTTACTCGCCAATTAAAGTGCCTTGTTGCTATGGCAACAGAAGGACATCAATAAAAGCATGGGAAGAGCAGGGTTGTGTTAGCCCCAGGAACTCGGGTGGCAAAAACATCAGAGCCTTGTCTGCCCCCTCTGTGCAGAGTGCCTCTGTCAGTCTGTCCATCTGTGCCACAGGGCTGCAGGGCCTTTCTGTTTCGACTTGGTATGAGAGAGAGAAAACATACTGGCAGGACTGCCGGGGTTTCTTTCCTGACATCTCACCTTAGGGGTGGAAAAGGAAGCCTAACTCCAGATAAATAGTCTTGGGTAGTGTATACAGAATGAAAGGCTTCTGGCTTCTGCCCATGCTTTCAGAGGGGTGTTGACCAGGAGGTGTGCTCAGGGTGTGTTGGCAGTGAGTGCAATGGCATTGCTGTCTCTCCGCAGAGGGGCACTGCAGCATTTTGAAGCCCAGCGATGAAGGCCTGGTGGTGAGGATGGTCCACGTGAGCCAGCTGCCCTCTTGGGTTGCTCTCTGCCACATTGTGTGTCGTATGTGCAGAGGCAGAGCCTGCTCTTGGAGACAAGCCATTCCCAGTGATAACGGATGGGACAGCTTTAGCCCTGTTTATTTCAGCCTGTCCCAGTCAAAGGTTCAACTTGTGGATGAAAGGAATAGCTATTCACAGAGCTAGGAGAGTACATGCAGATCTAACCTTTAGAACAACCTTTTACAGTTACGGAGATGCTACTTTTATCACTCCACTACTTGATATCCTGTTTAGCATTCAGCTAGAACCTACCACCCCTTTCTTTCCTGTAAGAGCTGGAAACAACCATCTGAGAAGCTTTGCTGGTGGTCCTGCAAGTGAGATTGGATCTCCTTTCCTTCTGCACATCAAGTGCTTTATTTCTGACTGCTTCTAGAATACATCCAGAATTCTATCCAGATTTAGGTGCTAGGCATTGCTTCAGATGCCCTGTATTTATAGCTGTAATTTTGTGTGTGTTCACCAAGGTGCTGGCAGTTCAGCTAACTGTTTCACACAGTGTCCTGATGCCTGGTTCAAACCCCGTATTATGGTAACCCACAATAGAGGCCAAGGGCTGGGTCTCTGTGGCTTTGGAAGAATTTAATCTCTCAGAGCTAACACCTTTACCACAAGCATTAACAGGCACTTTTCATTAGCAGCCTCTTCTTCCAGGCCAACTGAGAGGAAACAGAAATTAAGTCGGTGTCTCCCTGTGGTGTGCCTGGACTTGGGCTGCTGTTTGCAGAGGGTGCTTGAGTGAAGCTCACCCGGATCCTGACACTCACCTTGGAAGGGAGCACCTATACTTCCCCCAGCTCCTGTCCCAGAGGAGAGGAGCTGTCTGGTTCAGCGAGGAAGAAATACAGCAAAGTCAGCATTGCCCTTGCCAACCTGAGAAGATCCCAGTCTTTAGCCTGTGGATGATCACCCCTCTGCTAGAACAGCCAAGAGAAGAACCCAGTTCAGTGCTGGTGAGTGGGATAGGGACAAACAGTTCACTGGAAACAGCCCTGGCACTATTAAAACTCCTTCACAGTGTTGAGTGTAGCAATCTGATCAGTAATTCCTGGTCTGAACAAGGAACTGCACAATCAGTATGAAGGGAAATCTGATTTTTCTGACTCGAGGAACTTGCTGGACTAATTCTTCCTGATCCTAGATGACACCCTACAGCTTCTTACGGAAAGGGGCTTATAACTGCATGGTGTGCTGATGCTGCCTGATGCGTATAATAGGGTTTGTAAGGGTTGCTGGGGAGAACATATGTTTACATCTGGAATTTAACTCACAGAAAGCTGGTGCTTTGCGGTGGGCTCAGCCCCTGAGCTCAGTTCTCTTCCTAAAGGGTCACTGAAGACTCACTAGCACTGGATCTAATTCCCGGTGATCTCTTGGAGGATTTCAAGGCAAGTCAGATAATGATAGTGTGGAGCGATAGGGTTCCCTTCCCCATCAGCCCTCGCTGTTTATTTGCTGCCCACTCTTTCTTTGCAAAGTTGATGGCAAAGGAGAAAGGGGCACGGCACAATAGCCTGTCCACTCCCTCCATCCTTTGTGCTCTTGGATCGGCCCAGAGGAATGAAGATGAAAATGCATGCTGACAAGCAGCATGACCCCAGAACTGGGGTCTTGCCTGCCCAGGATTTTAGGGGACAGATGATTAGTGGTGGAAAGGCAGCTCAGAGCTGCTGCCTGTGTGGGTTACTATTAGCAGCTCGGTCCTCATCATCTTTCTTCTTCCAAATATATGTATCAGCTGATCATGCTTTCTGGTTCGAAATGTGCTGGGCGTGGCTCACTCCTTGGCTTTACCGTGCAGTGGTGCCCAGGGAAGGACCACTGGAGACGTCTGCGTGCAGCGGCGCAGCTGGCCTGTGGTTGCAGGCTGCTGGGGATGAGTGCGGCAACTGCCTGAATAGGATCAGGCTTTGCACCCTACAGCTCCTTCAGGAATGGAAAGAGGGGAGCCAGAAAAGGGGTGTCTGCCCAAGAGGTGTCTTTTAATGTGATTCAATACAGTAAAATGTCTGTGTATACAGCCCATGACTGTGAAATAAGTAGACGTGTAGTTTGGGTCCAGCTCCTCTTGCTTTCTGAAACCTCATAGACTGAGAGCCTTGATGCTGAAATTGCTCAGAGTCCTCATGCGGGGGTATAGGCTTCCTCCTCCTGGTACACAATTCAGGGCTTTAGGGCTGGAATTTTTTTGTGCATGTACATTTTTTTGCTTGGATCACCAACAAAAAATAGCAGATGCTCGTCTCAGCCCACAATGACATAAAAAGCAGCTGAGCCAAAGGCTCAGCCCTGCAGAGCCTTGCGTGCTGCTACAGATCATCCTGCAGCCTTTCCTGAGGTTTTGTTCTTGGAGAGAAAGTTGAGAAAATAAGGATTTTTGCCTACTCACTCATCACAAGACCAGCCTGAACTTGGCTCATGATCCACTGTAATGCTGAATATGGTCTTTTCAGCCTTGGTATGTCTTTTGCCTCTGGAGTAAATAAAGAAGCCTGCAATAGCGGCATGTGAACACCAAACGCAGACAGATGATTTAACCCCATGCTGTTTCCCAGGTGAAGGATCTCACCAGTGGAAGTGAGCAAGAGAAGACATGTGTGCGCCATGGCAGCTAAGAGAAGCAGAACTTGAACTCGCTAGGAAAAAGCTGTGCGCACTGGGAGGGCTTGCCTGCAATGCGCATCGAGGGAAGCTGTAGTAAAACAAAAGTCTGTTTAAAACTAAGGAACTCAAACAAGGACAGCACAAGTATCACTGGTTAGAAACCTTTGCATGCCTCATAAATATAGCAGTGGAACTTGGCAAAAGAAAAGCTTTCCTAAGCTTATAGTACCAATAACGGTAACTAAGGAGAATAAAAGCTGGAAGAAAAATTGATTTGAGACCCTTGGCTAAGGTGCTGGTGAGGTGGCGAGGAAAAACTAGCCTAAAATTCCCCTGTCTTTGGCATCCACAGAAATGTCACACTGCGCCTCCAGATAGGTTGTGTTGCCAAAACCTACCCTGCATAAAAGAAAAAAAAGTACACAAATGTGATGACATGTAGAAGGGAGGAATGGAGATGAGACCTGGTTCTTACTTGGAAGAAACTAATTCATACCTTTGCAGAACTAACTCAAACTCACTGGATGGTGACTACTGGGATCTCTTTCTTCTCAGAAGGATTTTCCTTTGTTGCCTGGAATATCACCTACCAGCACTAAAAGCTCTCATAATTTTAAATAAAAACTCAATAAAATTGGCAAGCCAAACATTCTCCTGGCCTCAGAAAATGCTCTCTACTTCTCTGCTGCTGCCTCCTGTTGCTTGGCTTTGATCACACAGACGGACAGGCATGGGTGGGAGCTGGGTTGAGCGGCGCTCCCAGGGAAGCAAGCATGGCTGTGTCCCGCTGTGCCCTTCCCGAGGAAGGCTTGGCAAGGAGGCTTCCTTCTCTGGAGCACAGCAGCTGCCAGCAGGTAGGAGGGAACAAAATGGGACCCTTTTGCTTCCCAAACTATTACCTGTGAAGACCTGTTCTGGACCTGTAAGTCTGCTTGCATCTTCTCTGGTTAATGGATGCTCATTTCCTCTGTGCAATGTATTCCCCTCCCATCCCTGCTTGTAAAACTTCCTAAAACTGGAAGCATTTCTCTGGAGGACAGAGTCTTGCTCCTGTTTTGCTGTGAGCCTAACTAAAAAGTAACTGGTTGTATGCAACACATGACCCAACAGCCTAGATACCCGACCAGACATCTGTAATGTATATCCAGCAAGTAAAATCGGATTAGTAAACCCCCTTCCCACAAAGGTGCAAATGGATCTCAGGGATAGTTTCAAACTCCAGAGAGGTGGGATCACAAGCAGACGACAACCATATAGCTAACTGGGACATGTTAAGTCTACTGTGGGACTGTTCCTATATGTCACTTGATTCTCCATTCCCATGATCTCAGCGTAAATCAAGATTAATTCTCCTCTAATCAATGGAGTCAATCTAGTCTTAAACCAGTCTGTAGAAAAATGAAGAGTTAATTATAAATAGCCAACCTAGGGGAATTATTTCTTATCAAGGGAAAAGTATCTAGCAACAGTCATTGCCATCAACACAGATATAACACGGTGCAAACCAGAAACTCCTACAGCCCTGGAAAATGAAGAGCACAGCAGAAAGGAGGAAATTCGTTCAAAGCCTGTGGGTGAGATTTTCTTTGGCTCCTGAGTGGGTTTTGACACTTGGGAGGGATGCGCTACTCTGCCTGGAGTGATTCCGGGGAGACATGCCGCAGATGTGGGTCTCTGCTAGGAAGGATGAGGTGTCCTGGGGCCCCCAGTGACTATCTATCAAAACCCCTAAACTAGACACAGACTGATTCGCATGTCCTGTGCTTTTTTCCTGCACATTTTCTCTGTCTGTCTTTGACCACAAGGCTAAACATTGCCACAGTGCAAAATGATACTGGTTTACAGCAGCTCTTGAGGCTTTATTGTTTCTAATCTTCATCTGCAGCTTGATTTTTCCCTTCCTTTGAACGAAACTCTGGGAACTCCTGCCTGGCCTCCTGCTGCGGCAGTCCTGACCTGGGTGAACGGCATCTTTGGGCTCCTGCTGCCCTGGGTGAGGCTGGTCCCTGCTGCACCAGTAGACATCCTTACACCCCAGTCAGCAGGTGAGGCTGATGTCAAAGCAATAATTGTAGCTGTTAGGTGAGTTCCCATGCAGTATCTTTAATCAGTTATTACCAATGTACACAATACTGATAAAAAGCCTCAGTAAAACCTGTATTCCAGTAATGAACTCCTCATGTGTGGCAGATCTTCTGCCATCCCTGTTACTGATGCAGTACAAGGGACACGTTTGAGGTACTGCCATCTCGCTGTGCCTCTGCTCGGGGGAAGGCAGCTGTCCCCACAGTGGCTGCAAGACCTCCCTCCCTGTCTGATTTACCCAGGCTATGAGGAGCAGCCGCTTGTTTTGGAGGGACAGGTTTCCCCTCAGGAGGAGCAGGGTGGCGTGGGGCTCGGGCGCAGCATCGGCACATTTTAATTTGCTCAGGGGCAGTGCATCGGCTGGGAGCTTCTGCCTCCTTGCCTCACCAGCTCAGCAAAATTCCCCTTTTGGAAGGATGGGACTTCACAGCCAGAGGCTACAAAATGGCTGCTCCACTTCGGTCTGTTCCCCTGTCCAGGCTAATTTCAGTGTGTGAAGGGACTGGGCTGTCAGCGAGGCCTCTGCACGCCTCCCCGATGGAGCTGACAAGGAAACCTGCTCTGCGCAGAGCCTGAGGCGGCCGAGCACCCGGGTTCAGCCATGCCCTTGGACCTGGTGCTCTTGCAAGGGCACCTGATGTTGTATCTCCCGGGGGGCTAAATTGCTTTGGGGTCTGTGGCCAGAGCAGACCACAGCAGGAGAATATTGTGTCCTAAGTTTAATAGCACCCAGTGTAAACAAGGACCATGTTCCCCATCCCTCCTCTCCCACATGCCCAGGCACAGCAAGGCAGCTGCCCCAGCTCTCCTTCCTCCCTCCCAAACTGTCCCAACGCCAGCCTGCCTGCGCTTTTGCTGTTTTGGACCAAAGGCTGCACTATCCCTCACTGCAATCCCTGAATAAACATCAAATGACAGAGCCAAGGGAGAGGTTCCTTCCCAAGATGTTTGTTTTATACCTTTTTGTGAGTTACACACCAGAGATCTGTTTAAGGCGGGGGATGCCCTGTATAAATGTTCATTTTACATCTGGAGACATTCAAATAATAGGAACATCATAGAAGGCATTCGGAAAACAAATATTTTAAATGGCACTCCTAAAATCGGTGACTAAGCAGTGTGACTCAGCAGCACTTCCCAAACCTTCCCAGAAGAGATGGAAATAAATCCGCTTAATAACTGACATGTATTTGAAATGTGCTGAGTAGTTTGTAGCTATCTGCAATTGCTGCTGGGAGAGCTGACTTGCAATCATACCTGAAGACAGCACCCTGCCTGCATCAGGCTGCACACAGACGCAAACTGAACTTCAGTCTCAAACATGGTGGTGGCTTTCTGGAAAGATTTCAGCGAGTGCCCGATCACCCATATAGTCAGAAACACATATAAGCATCTTTGAAGCCTCTGCCATGGTGTGTGTTTAACCTTAGTGCCTCAGTTGCGCAGTACATCAAATAACTGGACGTATTTTTTGCTCTGGCTTATGGGTCTTCCAATCCCTTTGTGGACAGAAAGGCTCCAGAGAAGGACAAACAGTATCTGACTGTGTTCACCAACACCAGATGCTACTCAGGGCAAGGCCACTGCTGTCTGCTCTGCGGTGAGTGGCTGTGCTGAGCCCCATCGGATGGGCTGAAATCTGCCTTGGCCGGGCTGTGCTGCCCTCCAGGAAGGAGCGGATGGTGGTGTGGAGCCAGCCCTCGCCTGACCTGCATCCCACCCTCAGTCCAGGAGCTGCCAGGAAGCCCCTCTGCGGGCAGCAGGGAGGTTTTCACCTTCTCAGGGCTCTGCTCCAGTTGTGCTCTGCCAAATATTTTTGCACCCCTTGTCTTTTGTGTTGTCCCACTCTGGCACTTTCCAGGGGCTCCCGGAGAAGCCATCTTCCACCGGTATCTTGTGGGAAGGGAAAGCAGCACCCCACCTCTTATTAATTCACTGCTAATGTCACAGTCCCGTGGCTGCTTCGCTCTCCCCTGCATGCCGAGTGCTTCCCTGTCACATCACCTCCCTGGCAGCCCTAACTGCGGCTGCATTTGAATAACAAATCTCTCAGGGGAAGGCAGGCAGCCCTTCTTCCAAGGGAACAGTTTTTTTTTTTCTTCTTCTTTTCAAACTAAAAATACTCCCTGCATCATCCAAAAAAACAGTATCAAACACATAAAGCTTGTGAAGGAAAAATACATTCCCCGTCAGTGAAAAGAGAGCTTCCAAGCAAGGACTAACCTCCCAACAGCACAGGGTCTGCATTTTCACAGGTGAACAGGGATGTTGGACAGTTTGGGGGGAGGTGGGGATCCTTTTCCAGAACCCTTTGAAGGACTAGTGTTGTTCATTACTCAGAAATCAAGCCTGAAATGGCAGCTGAAAGCAGAGGCACCAGAAAAAAAAAGCAGCTCTAAAGATGGATTTGCACCTGAAGAGGTTGTGCTTTCCACCAGCCAGGGAGCAAACAATGCCAGGAGAATTCAACTGACGAGCTTTTCTCCTGGTGGCTAGCTGAAGAGGAAGGCAATACTCATAATTTAAAAATCACCTTTTGGGTATTTCCTATTTTCACTGATCCTCCCACACACAAACATCCTCAGGCCTCTCTTACTCCACCACACTTCCAATGCCCATAGGGCTAGGTGGCCCTACAAGAGCAGGTTGTCCTGATCTCTCCTGACAGCACTGAGAGAAGACGGGAAGCACTATGAGCCTGAGCCTGTGTCTGGCTGGAATTCCCTTTCCTAGCACCAGTGACCGCTGCGTTGTCCTCTCACTGTGTCTCTCTGGGAAGACTCAGGTACCATCTTCTTTAAAGCCCTCTTTAGGTGGTGAAGGGTGTGATTAGATTCAGTCTGGAGCTTGGAGTTGGAGCTAGATGACTGTGGTCTCTCTCTTATCAACAATCCCCTGAGACATCTCTCTCCCTCCTCTGTTTTCCTTCAAAAGAAAATTAAAAGGCTGATTTTAATTGATGGCATCTGTTCTGGTCAGTGGTTTTATAGGACGGTTAGCTATAAAGCTAATCTCAGAATTGGGAAGGCAGCATGGATGGCAAGTGTCACCAATCTACAGCGCCTGGCCGACGCCAAGCACTCACCAGAGAAACGGATCTGAGTGGCATTTTGAGGTGTGATTCTCATCTGGCTCACTTAGATATGATGCTCAAGTGCATCAAAATATTTTTTTTCCCTAGAAATGTGTTTCTTAGAAACAGGTTTCTGACTGCACAGAGGGACTGGAAGACCAGGTGAACTTCTATCCCACCCTGTCCCCTGACTGCTGCCCATTCACCACCAGCCCACGGCGTCTGGGAGAACCCAAAAAGCAGACCCAGTGTTTACTTTTGAGTGAGGATTAAAGCGTTGCCATGCCAACACCATAGATATCATCCTGAAGCAGGACCAATGTGAAAAACATCACGTTGGCACATCAACCGCTCAGTAAGGTGGCACCTTCCAGAGAGCAGCCTTCCACACGACATGTGTTTCCAACTTGCTACGCGACTGCCACCCACTCTCCCCTGCCTCCTTTCGGCTCCATTTCACACGGCCTTTTTTCACTCCTTAGGATTTTTAACTAAAAAGGGTACATTAGGCCACCCTGGGGAAGTTTCAGGTTTTAGAGCTGTCAGTGATTGATAGTCTTCTGCTGGAAGAAAGGTTAGCTGATACTGCCTCTGGGTGCAGTGGTGTCCGTGCAATTCAGTTGCTTGCCTAGAGCACCTAGCTGTTTCCACTGCTATTACATTTTCTAGGCTATTTCTAGTTGAGTCCTCATTCCTCCCCTTCTCCTCAGGGCCAGTATCATCTCCCTCCTTCACAAACTCAGGATTTCTTCCTGCCCACAAGCACTGTTACATGTTTGCAGAAGACTGGGATTCTGACTGTTGTTAATCACCACTACTGCTGCCCTATAAATAGCTGTAATCCATGTGGTGTCAGAGCTAAGATCACATTTTAGCCCTAAATGAATCGCCAGTTTTCTACTGTAATTACCCAGGTTGGAAAGGAGGACAGATTGATGAACTTAGCCTAAGTAAAACTCTACACGAAGACTTGGCAACCTCCAACCCTACAACCTGCTTATTTAATTGGATGGCCCTTCTAGGCCAAATTCTGTCTGCGAGAGCAAGCCATGATGTGTTTATAGCCATGGCACAACCTTATTTTGTCTCCCTTCTAAATGCTATCTTTATTAGTAGCATGACTACAGCAAACCAGACACTGCTTCTGGGGCGATCTTTTTTGCTACATGAAGATCATTGTATGTCATTGACTTGATGACCATGACTACAGCTGCGCAGGAGTGCAGAGCCAAGCTGTGCTGTTGCTGCTGCAGGAAAGCAAGGTCTCCCAGGTCCGGCCACAGACCTCAGCCGACTTGGCTGGGATCTCTTTGAGTTTGACTCTCCCTAAGAGGTAGAGCAAAGTCATGGAAGTAGACTGTTTCATGCTCTTTTTGTTGGCGCAAAGGGCTATCATAAACTGTCTTCACACTCTGCTGTTACTTTACTGTGATCATTTGTTAGGGAAAGATTTTGTATTTTCAGGGGCTCAAGGGATTGGATGGAAGGAAAATACATTAGTGGTATGTGGAAGATGGAGCTTTTGGTTAGTGAGACTCCAGAATCGATGCAGAGAGGCTGGTGGGTCACGTACCATGCACCATGCAGAGAGAGCTTACTCTGGGATTTCCCTTGTTCTTTGCTGTCTCCCTCTTTCTCCTCCAGCCTCATTTTGCAGCAATGATTCCCAATACATTGGCCATCTCAGCCAGCAACAACAAGCCTTTCTTGAATGAGCCAACCATCTCCCCGGCAACAAGGCAGGCTGTGAAAATAACAAGTGCTTTCCTTTCTGTTTTATGTTTCCCACCTCTCAAGAAATGCCCTGCCTTTTATTTGTCTCCACTGCTCAAAAACACGAATGATGGTAACTGAAATGCACCTTGTGGAGGGACGAAGAGGGAGGTGAGCGGGAAAGATGGCTTTTGTCTTAATGGAAAAGAGTGACAGATCTGTAAAGGTGTAAGCCTTAGTGAAGGGCAGGCTGAAATATTTATCCGGTGCTGTTACAGTGATGAACCCAGCAGACCCAGTATAGCAGGAATGGTTATATGCATGCTGTGGCAATTGCATGCAGCAAGCAAGCAGACTTCAGCTGCAGCTGGACATCCAGACAAATGCTGACACCAGGCCAATATGGGGTGGCTAATGCCCCCCTTATTCCATTTTCCCTTTTCTCCCGCTCCATCCTGCTCCTCTACAAAGCAGCCCTAAGTTACGCTTCACCACGGTGAAGTTCCCATCACTTACAACAGCAGACCAGCGAGGGTTGGCCATATCCCCACTGCAGCGGCAGAAACCCAGGAATCCTGCGTCCATCCCCCAGATCACCCCATTAGCTACCAGTCAGCAAACAGAGGCTTCCTACCAGCACGGTGGTGCCTGATGAACCTTGCCTGCCCTCCCCAACATTATAAGCAGCTTTTTTGCATTTCTCAGAGAGCTTGGGTTAGGGACACACAGTAGGAGCCAGCTGGTCTAAACAGATACCTGGCTGAAATGAAGTAAAATCCACAAATATCTTGAGCTGACAAGTAGAAAAAGCCAGTTACGCAGGAGCAGATCTTATGAAAAGGAGCTCCTCCCACACGCCACTCCCTTCCAGCGACTGGAAGGCAGCAGGTGACAGTGGCTGTGTCCCTGATCTTGCCACTGCCTTCGGCACGTGCAGAGGGGATGGGGCTGGAGGCACTGGGTTTCTGCACACAAACCACTGTTCAGAAGCAGATTAGACACAGCTCCAGTGCATGTGGCCCCCTTTGCCAGCTGCCTCGGGTGGGCTGTTTAATTACGCTAAACAGATTTTTTTAATATTACTAGCCAGTATTTTATAATGTCCCAAGTACATCTTTGTTTAGCTCACAGTTCAGGAGTTACACACTGTATACAGCGTAAGGTCATCACAGGCACATTTTGCTACAAAGCCTGAAAAATTTCCTATCAAAATTTTTTAACACTTCAGCCGCCTTTTAGTTTTCCCTTTCACAGTTGAAGCAGAGACATTTCCAGACTCCCAGTGGGAAAAACGTTCAATTTGAAGGTCACCGCCTGCCACCCCCAGATCCCAAGTGCTGGACCTGTGACCCTGCCACCTCAGACACTTGTATCTGAGCCACGCGACTGATACTGGGATTCTCTGTTGAGTAATTTCTGAAAAATTTCAGCCTGTTTCTGTCTGGTTTATGCTAATATGAACATGCTCTACAGCTGTTTTCATACCAGCCTGCATGGGGCGGCGTGCTTGCCTGAGCAGGCTCATCACAGCCTGGGACCACCCCAAGCTGCGGACACCCCCAGACCCCCCAGCCTGGCTGCAGCTCTGGCATTTCACCCGAGTGGGATTGTAGGTGCTGCATTTCCAAGCAGCTTCTGAGGTCAGCATTGACCCGCCGAGGAAGAGACTTTACGTTTCTTCTGATTGGGATTTCTGAAGCCGGACTTCAGAACTGGCTCTTCAAATGCAGAGATGAAAATCCATCACTTCCCTGCCCTTCCTGCTTGATCAGATCCAAACACTTGTACTGACTTCTAGATTCCTGGCTTTAAATCTCCATTTCCTATTTGCTCCGCCTGGGTACACTGAAAGGGAATCAGTGAGGAGCTTGCTTTATTAATACATTTGCACTTTAGAGAACTGTTTAATCCAGAGGCTACATGTTACAGCCTGACTCTTTCCTGCCTGTTAATCTGATTGTAAAGGTAAGGACTGAATAGTGCCTTACGGGCCAGCTGGAGGGTCTTGAGTAGCCAGGCGAGACCAAGCCTCTGCCCCTCTTCCTTCATGTAACCCCTTGCTCTTGGCTAGTAGGGGATCCAGACCTAGGGCAGTGATGGCCCTGGCGATGAGGAACGCCCACAGATGCCGCACCTCCCACAGCCGGCTCCTGTCTCCTCACTGACTGCTCCTTTTTCACCTGCCCTCTTGCAATGTGTAAAGGATTTGTGACTTTGCACTTGGACAGCTTTTCTGGAGTTTCAGACTGACCTTCCGGGCCGTGCGCAGTCATAACGTTCCATGAGCTGGCAGGACACGCTCCTGCCTCCCTGCGCTGAAGGTTACGAAACAAGGACCTAGGTGCTGCCCGCAGGCCATGAACCTTTCATAAGCCAGGCAAGCCTGCAAGAAAATCCACTCCCCTGAACAAGGACCATGTATAAAAGTGAAATCCTACACGCAGACCGTTCTGTTCTTAACCTGGGGACAGGTCCTTATCAGCAGGGAGGGTCAGCGAGACCTGGAGCGTCTGCTTTTCTTGATTTATTTTGTCTTTTTAGCTTGTATTTCCTACATTGATCTCACTTTGACTGACAAAAGCTAAGGGGTTTAGTCTGGACTCTTCCCCCACTCTTTTGCTTCTATTTTAGACTAAATACTGGAGGTATAATTATGGGCAGGAGAAAAATGAGAACAGTGAGAGAGGATTTGGTTATTTTACCTCAATAACAAAAGGACAAATCATCTCATTCACATTTATTAAGGAGGGAAGGGGTTTTTTTGCTCCAAACATTGTCAGGGTGCCATTTGGAAGGGATACAGGGGCAGACGCATCTCCAATGAAGTCAGGGTAGGGGAAGCTGTAACAGCCAAGCAGTCCCTGAGGAAAACCTGTCCTGGGCCCGTGCCCTCTTCTTCCCAGATGCTGAATCAGGCTCAAGCAGCCGCAGCCCCAGCTCCCCTTCTCGAGTTCTCTTCTCTTGGGGGCTTAAGTGATGAGTAGGGGAAAATCCCCCACTAAAAGATTTGCATTAGAAACCCTTGGCTGAGGAATGACTTTTAAAATAGAAAAGCTTTGCTTGAAAAGGGATGAACCATGTAGCATAATACTCAACAAATTGCCTGTTTAATGGCCTTTCTTTATAGCAGCTGTGCATTAATAACAAAAGTGGGATAGCAGAAGCCATGTGCTTCTTTGTAAGATTAAAATACATACTATTTTGTACTAATACCAATGACTTTCTGTGGAGGTTGACTAAGAGAAAGGAGCAAGTGGAAGACCACGGCGTGAGCAACTTGGTTTCTTTCCCCTCTGTCTACTGCTGGATGAAGGAATATTACTCCCATCTGCGAAGGGAGAAGATGCTTTGAATCAGCCCTCCCGGACTGTTGTTCGGTTTATAGTGGTTTGTTGCAGGCTTGTCTGTACACAGTCAGCATGACACCATGTAAGACACGAGTAATTCCTCTAGGACTAAATACCTTAGGGGAAATTAGGTTGGGGAGAACTTAACTTGCTTTTTACTTTGCAAGGCGTAACTCAGGATGCCTACTGCCGTAAAGCATAAATCGAAACAAGAGTGGTTCACAGTAGACATAAGGAGAAACCTTTTCATTGTGAGGACAGTAAAGCAGTGGACCAGGTTGCCCAAAGAGGCTGTGCACTCTCCATCCTTGAAGGATTTCGGACCTGACTGGATAAAACCCTGAGCAACCTGGTTTGACCTCAGAGCTGACCTTGCTTGAGCAGGAGGTTGGGCTAGATGCCTCCTGTGCTCCTTTCCAGCCTGAGTTATCATATGATCCTTGGAACATTTGGCATCTTTTCCACAGGAATATGAACAGACGCGACATTTCGTGCAGCCCAGCATTCCATCTCTCATTCCTGGCGGTCCTGATAACAGCTCTCCCCCTCCACACCCTGTACTTTGCCAGGCCTGGCACTAAAGCAGCGCTGAGTTTCCCTCCTCAAACTAGGACTTCAGGCATTAAAAAAAGGAAAGAAATTTTACATTTTAAAGCTGTCTGCCACAGACTATTTATCAGACATGGAGAATGATTTGTTTCTGTTTTCCTGGGCATAGGTTTTTAGCTGAGACAAGATACGTTGCCTTGCTGAGAGCTGAGTCACTGAGTAATCAACAGATTAATGTATTCAGTTCGAAAGCCATCAGCATTAGTTCTCGGCAAGCTCACAAGAACTCCATTATGGTATCATCTCTACATTTGGAATGCAAACGTCTCCAGGATTTAGAGCTCCTGTGGGAGAAATCCCTAGATGCAAAGAAATCAAAATACCCCTTTGCAACTGGGAGACATAAGGTACCTCTTCATACAGTAACACCACAGCAGGATTTTGGCATCCTTTCTAGTGAATGCTTTTAGTATCAACCCTCAGATAAGGAGTTTGGGGTATGTTGTACATCTGTCATTCAATAGTTACCTAAAAATACTCATGATAAACTCAGTGGCATACAAGACCTTGCCTTTACCAGGTCTTTAATTGGAAATTATTTTATTTCCAGTGAAACCAAGTAGTTTCACTTTCTCTGGGATGGGAGCATGCAAAAAGGGTGGTATTGACTTCTCTAGGCCTCTGAGTTTCTCTGTGTGGGCTTGGTCTGAGCCAGAAATGCAAAAAGAAAAGGCAGAGGCTGGCAGGGGCACCTCACAGAGGAGCCACTGTTTAAAAATAGGGAGCCAGTTAAAGTAACAGAGTAGCAACTGTAAAAGGACAGGCTGGCTTAGGTGTGTGGCATGAGAAGGCTGCCAGACATCACACAGTTATTCTGATAAGACACATGCTAACAGTGCTGCCTAAGACCCTGTCCATACGAACCTCAATGAAGTAATACATCCTCTTGTTTGCAAGCGAAATTGCTGTTTGGGTACACCTGAATGGGGGATGTGTGAGTAAAAGCCAGTCAAGCCCCCACAAAAATCAAGTTAATCCTAAAAGCTTTCCTATATTAGCAGGTGGTGGAAGGGATTTGAACAGCAGCAAGACTTCTCCCCAAGACATTTCTCCTTGCAGCCTGTGTTTCCAGCACATGCACACTAGTCAGGACACATGTTCTCACTGTCAGTACCTCTGTCTAGACTGTCCCTAGATAAAAGAATTTTTTTTTGTACTGGCCTAGCTAGTGCCAGGGCATGAGAGATTGTGGCTATTGTGACACAGAGGTCCCCAGGGCTACACTTCCTAGTGTAGGTGTACAAATGGCATGTCATATACAATTGTGCCTATGCCTCTGTTGCACAAACTGCATGTGCAATAGGCATACAACGGTGATGTAAGTCTTCCCCACTCCCTCCTTTTCCCTCCCAAGGTATTCAGACTGTGCAAATGCCTCCTATTTGTGCTCTGGAGGCTCCATGTGCTCAGTTCTCTGTACCCAAGAAGTGGTGGTTTTAACTTACCCGTCGTTCCTTATCACCGTATTCGATGCCCAAGGTATCCATGGCACGTACAATAGCTGCCAGTGACTGTATAGTGTTGCTGTAGACCACTGGCTTGTACTGCTTCACATCTTCTCCAGAGAAGCCATCCTCGTGGATGATCCTGAAGAAAATGCAAAGGACAAAAACCTCTTGAGAATGTCATTTCAATGGGGGAGACATTTAAAAGAGAGCTGTGCTCTTCTGAAGAGCACATCTGCTAGCTTGATTCACTTAATTTAGTCAGCATTTCTTTTTAAATCTTTCTGGTTGCTCACCAGTAGTGTGTCTGAGCCCAGTGCCTGGAATTAGCATTCCTTTTGCTCTCAAGGAGGTTTTGTGCAGGATCAGCACATATGGTACCTCCCTCCCAACCGAACCATGAATGCTGGAGGCTGGAGCCTGGACAGCCTCGTGTTCACATACTCACTGGTCACAGGGGGAGGTTTCCAGGTCCTACATTATCTTTCTTGTCAAGGTTTATGGAAGTATGTTCAATGCTTCCAATGACCATCAAATCAGATCTTAGCCACCGAAACAAGTGGTAGAAAACCCTAGTTCTTGTCTAGTCCTTTTCATAGTAACTCCTGGGGTCCCTTACAAAAGAAACCAAAGTCAAAATATCCCTGCATGCATGGGGACACAGGCATGGATAGGGGAAGTGACTTAGTTGTGTAGCGCTTAAAGTATTTACAACCCTTCACACCTCCTCCCTCCTTCCCCCTCCTTTAAAAACAGTGCTGGAATTTTTTCTGCCATGCTATGTTCTCCCTTCCCAAAGTAAAGTGGGAATGAGACCCACAGTCCTACCAGCTCTGGATGCTGGATGCTCTGTGCTTTAGTGCCTATTAAACTCTGCAAAGGGAACTATTTATTTGATGGAGTGAGTTCTTGCAGTCCCTTGCTGAGGTCAGAAGATTGACCCCTATAATTTCTTCATCTCTAAGTAACTCAAGAACTAAGCCCGGGTGTGTCTAGAAAACAGCTAGGATTTGCAGAGCTAGTTGTGCTTGACAATAATTCTTACCAGTGAAGACATAAGTTACGATCCTGTCTCTTAAATATTGGCAGAGAGGATGATCTGCTTAGCCGAAATGAAGTCCTTGCTTGCTCATCCTCAGATCTCACTGGACAACAGAGAGTCCTTCAGTAACAGATCTGGTCACTGATAAAACCTAGCATCCTGTCTATAACAGGATTTTTGTTTCCTTTTTTTCTAAACCAGATACACAGAAACCAAGGTCCCGACCACTGCTGGCATCCCCCTGGGGAGAGGGAGCGATCATAGTGAGCTTGCAATAGATACAGTGCTGGGATGGCGGTGGAGAACGGGGCTGGATGCCAGCCCCGTGTTATTAACAGATGACTACATGAAGAACAAGGCTGATAGAAGCATGCTGACAAAGACACAGATCTACTTCCCGTGATGTGAAGCTCACGGGAAGGTTTTCTAACACAAGTGACTGACTCTGCTCTCCCCACCACAACCTTTGCTCACTCATCACTGAACACTGAGCTCCGGGGAGGAGCTGCTCCAACACTCTCTGAGTCGTGGAAAAATACAACTACAGGCAAAGACAGCCCACGACAGGCAGTAGTTCAAATTAATTGGTGTCCAGGAAATTTTTAAGCTACTGATCCGAGGAACTGGGCAGAGCTTGGGTACCCCAGCTCCAGGAAGGGGGAATGGTGCTGGCGTGCTGGAAACAGCACGAGGGGCTGCTGGTTTGTCTCACCTAGGCTGAGAAGAGCAGGGCTGGATGAAAACCTTTCTGACTTAGTAAATCCAGACTTGCCAATTTGTCAAATTTTTTTCTATAGCTGGTTTTGATTTTGATGGAAGAGTTATAGGCAATAGCAGACCCCGTACTCTGTAGATTTTATTTTGTGTGAATCCAGTGCTTGTGCTGAGGTTTGGAATAGCAGTGTTTGAGTAATGGGGAAGGAGGGGGGCCAGCAGAGCCGTGTGTTGGCGCTGGATCTCATGGGTCATTTATTGTTACTCAGAGAAGTTGCTGAACTTCTGGGAAATGTGTTCGTTGTCAAAAGTTGCAGTCAAACCTGAAGACTTATGGCTGACACAAAGCACAAGGATCTGCATCAATCCCCTTTGAATTCAAGAGAGACTGTACATCACCGGTTCCTCCCAGCTTCGAGCACGACAGCAAGAAGCTCGACAGAGCAGGGGTCCTGTGGGAGGCAGGCAGGTGGTTAGCAAAAGCATCACCAGAAATAATTCATTCTTTCTGGTTGGTTGGCTTGGGGTTGGATTTTGGGGCAGAGGGGACTAAATGTTGGTTCTGGGGCAACTAAGAGAAGGAAACGTAAGAGTGGGATATGAAAGGGGTGAGAAGAGGAAAAGGCACAAGGGGCAGCATAAGGGGCACAAGAGGATGCAGCTGAAATTTTTTTGGTCCAGTCATCACCTATGCTGGTGGAGATCGGTGTGGTGCCCACACCTCAGGCTGGCTTTGTTTCTGCCTTTCACTGACAGGCATCAGCTAGGGACTTGATACGGCAAAAAGAGGGCTGAACAGCTGTAGAGGCAAAGAGGTGAGCTTTGGTCTTCTTCAGAGTTTAAACAATCTCTGGCCTTGCACCATTAAGTTGTTGCTTGACATTTTCTCTTCTAAATACTCAGTGTTTCTAAATACTCCAAGCCAGTAAGCTCCCTGTCAAGTAACAGGGCTCCTTGTGTTGAAGGGGCAGAATTAAGCGATGGAGAGTGGTTCTGGTATCCCTCAGCGAACATACTGCTGACTGGGCAACACGCTGACATCATTCAAAACGCAGACATAAAAGCGTTACTTTTAAAGGGGGCAGAAAAAAACACCCCGATTGTTCTTCTGTGAAATCTGTCTGGGAAGGTAGCCACGGCGACTGAAAGCAGCGCTGAGGATGCCAGTATTGAAGTTTTGCTGTAGGAAGTACCTACGGATTAATCAATCATGCAGTTAGCACATTACCTAATATCTGAGCGACCAAATCCCCACTGACTAGTGCTGTTCCAAAACCTGCTAGGACACCGTGAACTGGTTTATTGTCCTATATGCTTTTAGCAAATGTTTCTCCTCTTGCTTGCCTTCTGATGGCTGAACTCCTGTGGCAGCTTTTTCCATAGACCTTTGGAAATGTTCATGCCGCCACTCACCCATTTGGGATATACCTTTTTTCTTGCCTGCTATTGTGCTTTACTGCCTAGAGGACATCTAAAGCTCCGACAACACTCTTGGGAGGTATATTGTTAGGGGGATGGCTTGACCCAGCTTGTGTGCCGCAGGACACAAGAAGCAGTGGGGTTTGGATACTGTAGTGAGCTGTGACCATTAAAAATGCACATTGTGTAGGAACTAATAGAAGCGAGCAGTGTGTCAAGACTGGGAAGTCTTTAAAGGTTCGGGCAGGGTGGGCTAGTCCTTAAGCAACCCGCAAATTAATGGGAACAGAAGGGTTTCAGCACTAAAAATGTGAATCCTCTGTTTTCTAAATGGCTTGTATTTTTTCCTGTGTCTGAAATACAAAGGAAACTGCTGCAGGCAGGTTCTTCTTTGCCACACTAGAGCCGGTTCTCTCCAGGGCAAAGGAAGAAAAGAGATTTAAGAGGATCCCTGGGGCCTGGGGAGGGGGGAGAAAATGCTGTAATTTTTAAAAGTGATTCTGAGCAATTAAAAAGCCATTTCATTCACCAAGCGACTAATGAAACACCGTGCTCTGAATGGAATGGTGAGAGACAACTGAAGCAACCTGATTGTCTAATGTACCTATTAATGCCTGCTCCCTATCCCTCAGCTGCTAACAGCAAAACCCATATGTTTGCATGTTATGTTGTCACACTCATTTTAGAATGGCATTAACAGACAGGTATTTGCTGGGGAAAATGGCTCCACTGCAGATCAGATCTTCTGCCATCCCCCAGCAAGTCATTAATCCTGAAGAAGTGCCCAGTGCCTCAGCGATTATTGCTTAATTACAAAATAAATGAAATACTTGGAAACAGGGGGTGCATTCTGCATAGCAGCTCACTTTGGCTTCCATTCAACAAAGCACTTACATGCCTTCAGCCTTTCACTACAAAATGAATGTATTAAAAACGCAAAGCCAAAGATAATTTTGCCCTATGTCCCTGCTGACACGCACTGCCCCAGCGGTTGTGAAACGGCAGCTTTGAACAAAGCCCACGACAGCTCCAGCACGTCAGGGCTGGATCTCAGCCTGCGGCTGATCCAAGCAAGGAACCAGTTTCCCTGGGTCACTCCTGGGGGGAATACTTGTCCATCTATCCTGAAAACGTCCTGGAGCAGAGACTACCATTTCCTCCCCTCCCTGCTCCAGTTCCAGACAAGCTATTCTGGCGCTTTTCTTCCAGCCCTTCCAACCTAAGCCAGGTTAAGTAACTGCAATGACTCTTCCCTACACCTCCAACTGGGTCCTCCTCCTTCTTGAGGCACAGTGCCCCAGACTAGACTCAGTCCTCACTCCTCTAACCTGCCAAGATCATTTTAAGCTGTAAAGCTTATCCTCTGATGTGCTGAAGTACCCCTGCCAGTTCCATGCCACTGGCAGGGGTAACTATGTATTTTCACCCAGGCCATTGATGAAAATGTTGAAGAAAATCAACCCCTGTCAGACCCTGCAGAGTCCTGGTTGACAGAGTCCTCTGCTCTGACCATGAGCCACCAGTAACTGTACTCTTTGGAAATGAGTTGGGCTACTCATCCATTTTTGTGTAAGATCTGAAGTAGTTGTATCTAGACTGTTTTTTCAGGTCACTTTATGAAAGTCAAGTGGGACCGTGTCAAACCCTTCCCAAAATCTAGATATGGCACCAACTATTCCTCTTCTACTTCTGCCGAGAAATCAAATGAGATTAGTTTAACATGCCTTGTTTTTGTATAATCCATGCTGGATGTCACTCATCTCCCTTTTTATCTCCTAGGTGCTTGCAAATTGTTTGATTGATAGTTCAATTCTCTTGAAAGCTTCTAGAATTTGACTGGTCTATAATTCTTACTCCTCTTTTCTCCCTCTATATTTAGAGATAGACACCATGTTTACATTTTTTTTCCTGTCTTCTGGTACCTCACCTGCCCTCCAAGCGCTCTCAAGGAGAAGTGTTTGTATTTCTGAGATGGTGCCAACAGAGCCTGTAAGTATGTAGTAAGAAGTTCCTTAAACACAGCTGGTCTGAAGACATTTACTCTTACAAAACTTGCCTTCTTGTGCCAGAGGGAGAGAGATGGCAGCGCTCAGCAGTGGAGCCTGTTGTGGACACCCCTGCTCCCCCTGTCCCTTCCAGCACTCAGTATCCTCCATCACAGCTTTGCATGCAGGTTCTCTTTTCCTAACTGACACAGTCCTGCCTCATCTCCTGCACTTTGTCATCACTCCAAAACCTCAAGCCAATGCCTCTGAAATGTTTCCTGCTAAATTCAGGGAACTTTGTGTGGCTTCAACCTGTCTGCATCACTGTAAAAGACATACGCGGAGACTTCCAATTGCCTACCAGCGAAAATAAATCCCATACTGTTTCTGTTTTACCTAAGGTGATTTACTTTCAATCAGCAAGATGTTTCCAGCTGAATGAAGTTTTCCCATATCAATGCACATCCCTAAAATTACAGTGATTTGCTTGAATAAAACCAGGCAAGAAATCCCCAGGAGATTATTACACTCGAAGTGTATTGCAAGCAAATACCTTGCAAATGAACTTCCAGTTCCTATAAGAGCAGTCCTCGCTCCTCACCTTCATCTGGACAAATTAAGGTACTTAAAGGTCATTGCACAGCTTTTGTACAGAGCCTTGTGCACAGCAATGAGTTTCACCTCTCAGGGCTCTAGGAAGCTGACCTGATTTTGGATGGCAGCGGTACCCTGCATAGCACCTGCAGCTCTGCTTCAGCCTGGATGGTTGTGGGCTCCTCTGCAGCATTTCCGTCCATGTCAGGAAAGCTCAGGTGTCCCGAGTGTTCCATCTATCTGTATGGGGAGCTCCTGAAGTCCACATGGACAACGTGTGCAGGGAAAACCCCCCAGCTGATGCAAAGAGCGTGAGATCCTACAGGGTGTAAAGTGCTGCTTGCGACTGCAGGAGAGATCACTTGGGCCATAGCAGAAGGGAGGTGGCATGAGAGGGACAATGGGCATTTGCCCACTGATGCATTTGTGCTCAGGCTGTTGACTGAGCATTCATACGCATATGAATACGTATATTGACTCCCATTCATACGTATATGTTTAGGGTATAGACTGATCCTAGGCAGATTTTATGTGAAGAATCCTGGGACGAACACACATACAAATCTATTTTTGCTCGGCATACTTTTCTGATTTTTTTTCTTCCTTCTATCCCTCTTTTTCTTTCATAAATAATCCTTTATGTTTCATACCAGAATCAAGCAGGTTATTCTGGTGAGACTGGCAGAGCTTGAGTCAAAAGAAAAAAAACTAATATTGAAGAAAACTCTGTAAGCTTTGTTTGCAAATGGGGAAAAAAATGATGCAAAAATCTGACTTTAATATGTAGGGAAGGGAAGGGGTTGATCAAATTTTGATGGAAAATCTTCTGCTAGAGGTAATCAGCTACTTTTACATTTATTTTTATCTTGATATGAGGTCAAAAAGTTTGTTTACAGGGGAGTTATGAAGCTAAATTCCAGTGATTCTCTGCTCACTCATTTAATAGCCTGAAATGCGATTAAAAACTCCTGGATTATGTTAAACTAAATCAATGCAGATGCCCATGACCTTGTGTTTCAACGACTGCAAAGGCACAGTTCAGACCCCCGTGACAGGGTGAAAATCTCACAAAACTCTCATTCTTCTTCCACTCTGGCTGTGCTTGAATGACATCCCATTCCCGCAAGAAATTCTCCAAGATGAAGATTAAGATGACTGTTTGCCTGCATGCCCACTTTTTTGAAAAGAAAAACAGCTTCCTTAGTCAGGGTCATCTAAAACGGAGCTCATTTTAAAAAGTATAATTTTTTCAACCTGGATTTTTAACACCAGTCCAAGAAATACTGATGGAGCCCTGTGATAGACTCCCAGCTGGGGGAAATCTCCTTTCTGGAGGAAATACCTTTGGGTCACTCGAAGCTGAATTCTTACCACCAAAGTATTTCTTGCATGCAAAGACGTTATTCTAACTAACCAGCTGGTTCATGTTAAAAAATAAGCAAATCCATCAGGCGATTGAACTGCTGCCAAAATCTACAGCCCTGGAAATGGTCGAGCTTATTCAAATCAATTGCAAAAGTTTCATGGACCTGTACAAGGCAGAAACATTCTTGCTCTTCTAAGGCAGATAAATTTGTGCCTAATATCAACGCCTGTAAGTAACTGATGCCTTCATGAGGTCTAGTTAAAGTTAGGCATGTGCTTCTGCTCGCCAAAAAGCTAGAAAATAATGGTATAAGGAACTCTCTTGTATATACTCAGAATGGATGTTGCTACCATCTTATTTTTTGCCTGTAGATGAGCAGCTATTGAGCTAACGATGATGAGCTTCTAGACATGTAGGGGCCAGGTACTGCATCTTCCTGAAAACCTTTGGTTCAGCTTGTCTTCAGGTGTATAAAATATATGCAGAATTCTCTTCATTTCCAGTTTAATACAGACCAAAACCATAAACAAGTGCACTAAAGAAAACCCCCGATGTGGTGCTGTGTCCCTGCAGTCCTGTGGCTTTCTGGAAGCAGCTCTTAGTTTATTATTTTTTAATTGAGTTCTACATCAATGCTTAATTTTGGCTTTGGGCTGTCTTGAGGGGTGATCCCCACTTTGGTTGCACACTGTAGCTGAGAGGAGAGACGATTTCCTGGACTGCATGCTCAGTTCCCTGCCATGTGTCCTTCATCAGATTTGGGGGTCTGGATTGGTTTTTGTACCCTGCATTTGGGATGCACCAACGACCCTTCCCATCTTTGCTCTGTGGGGACTGTTTCAGCATTTACATTTTCCAACAGGAAGCAGTGGAGTGAAATACTCTGGTTTTAAGTGTGTGTATAAAACAAGTTTAAGAGCATAAACAGCCTACTGCATCCTGAAAGTAATTAATTACTGTTGATAAATGAAAGACACCACTACTGATATTTCAAAAGAAGGCAAGGCTGAGCAGGCAGAGCAAATCCAGCTACTGTGTTAGTACTCCACGCAAACTCGGTAGGGACGTAGTCATCCTTTGAAATTTAACAACACAAAGTCAGGAAAATGAAGCATCCCGTGGCTTACGCATGAGAATAAGTATTATCCACATTGAGCCTAACTGTGCACGGAGTCAGCCATAGAAGTGGTTTTACCCACCCGAGTCACCCTAATGATAGCTTTGCTCCTACAAAGACCACTGGCCGCTGGTCCCCAGAGGAGCCATAGTACCCAGATGCACTGCCCTGCTCCCAAGTGCTAATGACAGTATAAATGAGCACCTTGTTTACAGGGAGCCGCTGGTTCCCGTGAAGATCGGGCTGCATGCTGGCCGGTGGAAGTACACTGATACACACGTGCTGAGGAACTGACCCCCAGTGCCGGCTCAGGACCAAAACCAAACCTCAGACCCTTCCCTTAAAGCACAGAGATAGGGAATGATGGCACAGGGGTGCAGTCAGGGGAACAAAAATCCATCAGACTTGCTGCTACGGAAGCAATACAACAGACCCTCTTTCTTGCTGCCCCAAATCAGTTTCTTATGTTCCCAACAGCCAAATCTGATCTGATGGGAAGCAAAAGGTGCAAGCAGGGACACAGGTGGAGGCTGCCCCAGACCCCCATGTCCCGCACCAAGCATGGCTGGGTTTTATGCAATGTCAGGCCACTGGCATAGTTTGGATTTACTAAAATTTGCAGTTGTGTAACTTTGATAATGTGCTCTCTCCCGGGGCTTTTAATATTAAGATCAAATATTTAATACTCTACATGCACCTAATTAGCTTTAATATGCATCCTGCTCAGCTCAGTAAGAACAGCAAAGAAACACAGTCAAAAAGAATTAGATCAGGACTTTTTTCGATTAAAAAAAGACAGCTGGACTACACATATTCCTGCAGCAGCATTTGCATTAGATGAGATTGCATTTTTCTGTGGAAAAAGCCTCGGAGCCAAAAGGGTTTCAAATAGCACCAGTGGAGGCTGACAGCTGCATTCTTCTTTGTGCATTCCCAAACAATAATTCAGTGAAGGAAAAAGGGTTCCTGCTCCAAGTGACTTATCTTCTGATCCCATGCAATGTGCTACATAGTCAATCTACTTTGTCCATGCTCTGCCTGAGACCAATGAGATCCCCCACGGAAAAAAAATCCCCTGGGCCGGTGATGACCCACATGAGAGAATTCTCATTAATTCCTCAGTAATGTTACATAAGGTCATTTTGTTGAATTAAAATTATTGGGATTAATCCTCTTAAATGTTCTCTTAGATGCAAGGGGGATCCAACTGCAGCTGGATCATCTCACAGCTGGTTCTAGAAAGTCAAAACAGTGTTTTAAAGCCCTGTAATGGTTTTGTTAAATTCATCCCCTGAACAAGGACACAAAGCAGCTTTTTATGGCTTTTTTAGATCACTTACAACTTCTGTAAGCTGTCATTAACTATCATCAAAGGCTGAAAAATGAGGCAAATGGGTTCAATGTCAGTTTTACTGCCCAAACCTAAATAATATTTTTGGTTTCCCATCTGCCTCATCTGAAGTGTTTTGATAGCTGGAAGGTGACTTTGCCTTCCAAAACCTTTTCAGATATTGCTCTCCACAACCAAATATTCTGTGGACAATAGAGGAAACAAGGGACGTACACAGCCTCTTCATCGCCCCATGCATTTCATCCTCACAATCAAGTACCACCACCAAATCCCACAGTAAGAATAGAGCAACCTTGTATATTTTACCCAGATATTAAGGGTCAGTGCACGACTCTCTCAGCGTATCAAAGCAAGGCTTTGGTAGGATGTACCCAGTTCCTAGCCCTCATGCAACAAACCCAGCTTCCAAAGCCCCCCCCATTCTACTGAAATCCATTGGGATTCAGTTACTTCCCCTGTGTCTAGAGCTGATCTTTGCACAGTTGACATATTTTTCTGTGTGTCCTAGCTGTACTAGAGCTCATTAGGAATCATGTGCTGTCATGAAAACACTCAGCTAAAATAAAAAGATGCTATAAAGCAGCTTTGCTTTTTTGGGATATTGAATCTAGCAGCAACTGTCTTTCTGGAGCAATAATTGATGTGTTTGATTAGCTCTGGTAGCAGATGGGTTTTTTTCAGTACTTTTGATGTTTTAACATGTTAAGCTGAGAAGGAATCAATTCTGGACAGAGAGATTATGCCATTCCTCGTATCCTGTCCATCTTCCCTGGCATGATTACAGCTCAGGGGCTCCATCTCTGAGCAGTGTGCTTGCCACAAGCCCTTGGGTGTGCTGCCAAGCTGACATTAGTCTCCACTAATCTCAGCTCAGAGATCTTTGAGTCATGGTTCCCAGTTCTGCAATGTGCTGCCTTTCTGTTAGAGGATATAATCAAGCACCACACCCCACAGATCACAGTCCGAGGGAGAGTATCTGGCTGCTGGGAAAAATTCCCCAAAGACTGCAGTAGATCGTCCATTGATGGAAAATTTTGCAATCAAAATGGGGAGGTCTGGTGTAGATGTGATAAAAGTCCTGGGCAGAGGAACAGCAGTTTGGCCTGTCGCTCCTGCTGCTGCAGGCAGCATAAAACCAAACCTTGCCTTCCTAACTGTGGTATTTCTTGGAGTGGAGCTGCAAAGTTTCTGCTGGCTGTACTTACTGGATCCTCATGGAATTCTCTGCCTACAGCTGAAACACAGCTCAGGTGGAGCAGAGGTAGACACCTCTCCAAACAGGAGGTGATGAAAGCTTACTTTGGGCCCCTGTGCTCAGTAACTCCAGGTGACGGGTCTGAACTCTTGCAGCCTGGCTGCTCACGTCTGCAGGCTGCGTTGAGGCTTTCCAAGCTGAAGAGTTTGAGCTGAAACGTGGCAGATACGGTATTTTAGGATTCCGCCCACACTGTTAATAAGGTTTCGCAGCAGGAAGGAGGTATGTTGCACTTGTGATTAATTACATACATTTGGATATTTCTAACTTGTACTCAGAGAACAGGTTATCTGAAGGGAAGACAAATGCACAGCTTTTCCCTGACACCTGCCACAAAGATTCGGTCAAATAATGTTAACCCTTCAGGCATTCTCAAATGCAGTTGATGTTTAGAAAATACCAGTGGGGGACAAGACCTTGACTGCTCTAACTCGGCACACGCATCCAGATAGAGGTACCTTATCCGTGGCAATGGGGGAAGGCCTTGCCTCAGCTCCAAGTTTCCCACCTACAACTGCCCTGGGAAGGATAAAGGAACAATTTTTGCCCAGTGTTTCCCCAGGCTTTTCAGCCAAGCTATTCCAACGCAATACTGTTTGAAAAAGGACTTGAAGACCTCGGGCATCCTCAGCGTCTTGTGGCATTTCCTGGTGCAGAGGACACGAAGGGCTCTGCTCTGTGGTCCTGTGATGTGTCTCTCTGTGCCCCCATCTCTCTGAGCCGGGACAGCCAGTCAGTGCCTCCCCATGAGGCTGCTGGGGCACTGGATGGAACTGGGAGGCAGTGTACTGCCAAATATTCCCATGCCTGTACCGAGTAGTGGAAGAATACAAACATATGCCACAATGAATACACCCACTGCCAAAAGACCACAAATAATTTTTTGTCCTTGCTCTGCAGAGTGAGCTGGGGCTTTGTAACCAGGTCTAGGAACTATCCCGTGACCTCTTGGTGGCAGCAGGAGAGAAGGGTGAGGGAGACTTCCTATACAACCCGTGGACCAAGGACTGGCCACTGACAGAAAGCAGAGGAGCTCCCCTGCGTCCCTGAGTGACGCAGCCAGACTGACAGGATCCTTAGGGTGCCCTTGTCCCCCAGGCACACAGAGAGCTAGAGGCAGCCTCTCCCACGCTCACTGGGTGAGGCACCAGTCCCTGCCTTTCCTAGAGCTTCACATCAGCTTTTGGCACAGCAGCTCCTGCCAGTGGAGAAGGGAGTGATCAAGAATCAAGTGTCTGGGGTACCCTGGCCAGACATCCTCTTGCATCTGAAAGCCTGGCCTGGAGCCAGGCTGGCACTTAAGTTCTCCTTGCCAGGCCCATATTCTGTTAATGGGAGCCCCAGGAGTGCTGCACTACCAAGAAACAACGTGGAGACTGCTGGGAAGCGAGCCTCTCGGGACAGCCATCAGAGAGCACGCCTGGCACCTCTTCCTCATCATCTTTTGCTATTGCACTGCCTGGTGGCCACCAGACCCTGGCAGAAGTGGCAGGTGCCATGGTGCAAGCAGCTGTCACTGGTGTATGGACTAGTTCTGGTTCAGCAAGCCACCACCGGCTTTCTAGGTAGACATAATAACTGAGAGCAGAACTGCATTTAACATGTGTAAATGTGTTTGCCCATTATGCTGGGAAGCGACCGCTGTGACAAACATCTCAGAAAATGAGTATGTTCCTCCTACTACTTTCATCAGTCTTTGTCATCCCCCATGTCCTCATCTTCAACTGAGAAATTCCTTATTGATTTAATTTGCAAATGTCTATAAGTCTTTCCCAAGAGTATCTGAGAAGACAACGCATCGCAGTTCAAAGCGACTGTCTGAACCACATTACAAGGCATCCAGCAAGATTTGGTAAATCTGCGTCATAATGAGTTTACTCCATATCTGATTGTCAGAGTTTAAGCTTGTCTCTAGTATTTAACTGTCCCTGGTGTAAAACATTCCTGCCTTCTGGAGAGGTTTGATTGGATTCATAGAGACTGAGGTTTAATTAACGTAGACTACTTTGACTCTCTCTTCCCACCCACACAGTGGGTGCACTGCTGGCATTTGGATGATGCACCATTTTGATGGGGTAGGCTTCTGTTTTTCTAGAAAGTATCTAGGAAAGTTTGGACATCTCATTAGTTTCTCAAAGCTTTTGAGTTTTCCAAACAGCGCAGACCTTCCCTTTCCTCTCTGGCCCGGCTTCCGTCCCTTTGCCTGCAGGCCCATGAACAAGAAGAGCCCCCAGCTTTGCTACTGCAAGGTCCGGGGAGGCGTGCTGCTGGGAGCACCTCTGCCCTTTGGGGGATGTTGGTGGGAAGAAAAGAAAACAAACACAAAGATTATTTGGACTTGGGAAACAGGTATGGGAGTGCTGATTTAGCATTTAATAGCACTGCCAGTGTCCCCTTTAAACAGTGATGATTGTAGCTTACTAATATCTATATAATAGATTTACAAGCTACAGGATATGGGGAAATGTGTGACAAAAAGCAGCACCCAATGTATAAGCAGAGGCAACAGGGCTAAGTAACCTAAGGCAAACAAGTGGCTCATTAACCAATCAATTGATAAAGTTAAATGGAATAACTCATGCTAAATGCTGCTCAGCAGGGTACAGACAGGGCTGGGGAAGGCAGGCTGGGCACTTGGGCAGGACTGCCCCTGCTTGGGAACTGGAGTGGAGAGCTAGACCTCACATTTATCCCAACTAATGCCAAAACAAGAGCCTGAGAGAGGAGCAAGGGAATGGGGAAGATGGGAAGGAGACACATGAACCAAGCAGGGGTCCCCTGGGAAAAATGTTCTGCGAGCATCTCCAAGGACCAGGTATGGCTGGGGCACAGCTGCTCTCTTTCTTCGGTGTCCTGGCCTCTTGGGGACTTCTACAAGGTGGCACATGCTGAAACCACTCCAACATGCCCTCCAGGGACAAACCACAGCGTGAGGGAAGTCTCCAAGGTGCAGGCTGTAACGTCCGGAGGGGTTCCCATCCCACACCTCACACCCTGGAGCCTGAGTCACATGGGACCTCAGCGTGGAGGTGCTGCCCCTTTCAGGGGGTGGATAGCAGACATATCTGTCCAGACACCTCCAGGCCAGCCAGGAGCATCTCTCGCGGGCAGGATGAGTTATCTGGTCGGTCTCTGCAGAAGCTCATGTGACACCACCGCAGCCCAACTGAGCTGTTGGCTTCGGGGTGTTGTGGCTGCAGCAGCTCCTGCCAGGAAACATGTGGCAACAGGCAGCCCATGTGCACCCAAGAGCAGACAGGATTTGGCCCTCTGAAGGGGGGACCTGAGCCCTGGACCCCAGTCTGCCACTGCCAACCCTGGGAATGGATAGCAATTGCTATCATTTCTCTGGCTGATTTCTACAGTCGTTCTTCACTGATACCTTTCAGGGACCCCCAAACACTCAGAATATCAGGGCATGATGCAAAATTGTTCCCTCCTCTTAAATCCTCCCTTTAAAAGCTCCCAGGCAATGAGGCTTTCACATCTTCTCCAGGAATAATAATCCACAGTGTAACACATTTCATCATTAGAAATATTTCCTGCTGTCCAGTCAAAATTTATCTATTGACAAATTCAAATACAGCTTCCATAATGTCATTCACGTAGTTATTTTTAGTACCAGTGTTGCCAGCAGAAATAACAGGCCTGATGTATTCCCACCCCTCCCCCTTAGAATGAGGCTTCTGAAATGATAGATGTGAGCACTAATTGAGTGCCAAGAATGCTACAAACGATTCGCACTGCTATGGAATCTGATAGCAAACCAACGTGCTTCCACCCCACTTGCACGTGCAGTTATGCTGCTGTCCACTCAAAGCAGGCGCATATCCACTGGCAGGATAATTTGTGACCACAGTTGATGTTTGTTGCTAGAAACTATCCCTGGCAAGGAAGCATTTCACATTTTTTTACCCAAAAAGAACATTAATCTTAAAGAACTTCCCCTCCCCTTGTTTTTTGTTTGTGGTTCTTCAGACAAAATAAGACCGAAAGGAGTCCTTCAATTCTGTTGGTTTCTGTGGTGGGGCGATGGATTCATGCCCGTGGTTCCTGGACTCTCCAGACCACCTCCCAGTCCCATACTGGGCCAGTCCAGGATGGCTTCCTTGCCAAAGCCATGCAAGCAACTGTGCACGGCTAAGGCAAACTGTAACACAGCTACAGAGCAACAAAAGGAAAGAAAAGCTTTCTGTTCTCCAGGCATTTAAACAAATAAGATAAACAGCATTTGCCAGCCCGGGAAGATTATGTGTGGCTTTTGTCTCCCCTGTTTTGGTTTCCTGTGCTAAGCACTCACTCACCCATTCATAGTCACTAATGCCCAAGGCTCAGAGTTGCACTCCCTGGTGTTGATTTCCATGTGTACTTTAGGGTTTCTTTACATACCCAAATCCTCATTATCACTCTAAACCACAGTAAATTACAGGAACAGTGGGCTGATAAAAGTCCTCCTAATTCAAAGCAATAGTGAGCCTATTACCACTGAAAGCACTGGTCCCCAGCTGTAGAAGCATGCAAGAATTGAGTGGGAGAAACAAAAAGAAACTAGCTGTTTAAATAGCTAGGATGGAAAGATGTACCAGTAGTAGCAGAAGTGGCACAGATAAATGGGTGCATGAGCAGGAGGCAGGCAGGAGGCAGGCAGACCCTCCAGCTGGGGCTCGGGGGAACAGCCTCCTCTCAGAGGATTATTTCCACCTCAAAACCCACACGATGTCCTGATCATTCAATTCAGACCTCCTTTCTCCCCTCACTAGTAGCTTCCTATCTCAACATACATATTTCTGGCTTATTTTTCTTTCAATTGTCCCTCATTTCATTATTTTACTCACTCTCCTTTTCTTGGAGCATGAATATTAATGTCAGTCTTGGCTCAGTGTCACCCCTCACCAACCTGTTCCCTTCGGCCACTGCCTGTGGCAGTTTGGGTCCTTCCTTTGGTCAGTTTGTCCAACCAGGAATGCATAGTTTCATAAAACCTTGCAAACCTATGGCAGCAGAAGGAATCACATCACATGGAAAGCAAAAGTGTCTGAGTTCAAATGAAGACAGTCGGTAGTGCAGCTGTGGGGGAACCATGGGCTCAAGCTCCCTGAACTGCCTGCTGGGTGGTGAAAAGACGAAACGTACTTTACAACCCAAATTTCCTGGGCCCCATGCAACTAGCCATCAGCAAAGGGACTGTTAAGGGCTGGATAGAAACTCCTGAAATCCGTGAGGGTTTCCATTTTCTTCCCAAAGAGTTGGATCGGGCCCTGGGAATGCATTTGTTTGTTTTTCCCCTTGTCATCAGCCTGCCTTTGGCTAAGAGCTATAATCCATTCAGGGAGGACCTGTTTATCTGTGAGAATAGCAGCATCGCTGTGAAGAGGTAAGAGTGGGAGTGTGCTTCAGGCAAAAAAATGCAGATTATAGCCCCGCTAGTAATGAATCCAGCACAGAAAGAAAGAAATACAGATTGTTCTAATTTTCTGAATAGATTTAATTCCATTTTGTTCCCTGCGAGTCCCTTCGCTGACAATTGTCTGAGTGGAGGGAGGAAAAAAGGGTTCCAAGCAAAACACTTGTCCATGAAGGATGTTATTAAAATGTCCTACTTGAACACTGGCGTTCTGCAGACCAGAGTTGCAGAATATAAGTATTTTCTCTCCCTCAGACGAGCTTTGTCTGAATGCAGAATGTTCGTCAATTATTTTCCAAAAGCGCAATTGCTATCATCAGAACTAGAGCTGGCTTGACTTGTCCTGCCTGATTTAGCACCCACTTGAACAGGGTGGGTTCAGAAGTTCAACAAGAACTTGAGGGCTCTTGGATTTGCAGCAGGCTTAGAAAATGCTCAGCAAAACAACAGGGGGAGGGAACAGATGGGGAATAGATAGAAAATGGGGGTGAAAACCAGAGAGTGGTCAGAGAAATGAAAAAAACCTGTGGCGAGAAAAAATCCACTGAAGAAACATGGCGGCAAAAGTCTCCAACTCAGTGAACTTCAATCATTTGGCTTCAGAGGACTCATGCTCGCTGACACCTGGTCCATATACTTGCTGAACCTGGCAGTCCTTCAACAGAGTTTTTCTTCAGACAATTTGGCTGCAGGTCTGCATCATGGATCCTCCCCGAGTGGACGTGCAGCTGTGGCATCTTAAAGCAGAGTATGCATGGGGAAGGGCATCTGCTCTGCTCCACACATGTGCAGAGCAGTGGATAAACGGCATTTCACAGACAGGGAGTGCTACAGCTCCTGCAGCCAGCAAGGGCAGGTTTCCTTTGCCGCATTCACTTAGATCTGTCTGGACTCTTGGCTCCAAAGCACCAAGTCTGTTTCCTACAGGGCACCTGGTTGGTACCAAGTGTACATACATAAGAACATGGCTTAACTTGGGTGAAGCACATACAGGACAGTTGCAGCTCTGGGGCAATGTAGTTTCTCCCTCTCAAATGCAGCACCTCTATATTTGTTACTGAGTTTTACCTCATTGGTTTTTCCCAGCTGTTTCAGCAGCACTGTTTCTGATGCTGTCTCCCTCAGCCCTTCCAGCTCCTCCCTCGTATTTTTGAGTTGTACTCATCTTGAGTTGTACTCTTTTAATACTACTACCCCAAACATGAATGGGAATACTGAACAGCACTGGGAGCAGGACCAGATCATGTCAGGAAAAACATCCTCTTAGTTTGAAAGCCAATAAAAACAATGTGGGCACTTAGCAGCCCACTGCATGCTCACTCTATGCTCAACGCCATGTCTTACATGTTGCGGTTTATAAGACTGCTTGTTAATTTTTGATGGCATCCCTCCTTATTAAGTCCAGGTACAGAAACATTCACTTCTGCAATCTCTCTTCGTTTTCCTGACCTAGTAGTCTCGCTTTTTTCCCCCTGTACTGAGCTTCAGAGGTAATCCATAAAAGAAAAAGGTGTACCTCTCCATTTGCATCATAATAATTGCTTCAGAGGTGTTTTCCCATAAACAAGCCATCCCTTACAAATGCATGAGAGCACTTAAACGCAGCAGCCTCTAATGCTGCCACTGCAAAAGTCTTTTTGGTTTGTCTCGCTAGTGAGGGAGCAGGGAAAAAAGTCCCAAAGAGACCAGCAACAAAACAGCCCCCCCAACCCTGATGATCCCTGGCTTCTTTCCAGCCTAAAAGAGCAGTGAGCACAAAACCCTTGCTGAGCATGCTGACTCCAATCCTGCACTGCTCAAGCGAAGGATGTGTTGACATGAAGTGCTGTAAGAAGACAGACTACGGAAAAGCTTAAATGCTGTTGTTTTGGCTGGGTGACAAAGTGCTGCTTGGAGCTCGGTTGCTGCAAGGGCAGGTGCCTGGCTGAAGGGACACTTCAGCAGTGGCACAGCTGGGCTGGGACTACAGAGGCTGAGCCCCTGTGCCTTCTCCCAGGGGAAGGTCCCGCTCCTTGTCCCCACTAACGTCCCATGGGGAGCCGGCTTTTTGAAGGCTGTGGTGGCTTTGGCGAGCAATAGGGGACCTGAGCGACCTGGCTGGAAGAGGAACTGCATGGAGAACCGGGAGGCAAGCGCCACACAAGGAATTAGCCCTGTTAACTAGCACACATTCCTCACAGGCATGTCACAGGGAAATCCCGGCTGGCATTTCTAAGCTTTATCCATCTTGCAATGGTTTCCGCCCTTGCTGTTGTTTACAGGCTTAACAAACTGAAGACTGTTTGGAAGAGATCACTCCTTAATCTGGCTTGTCCTCAAACCAATAGGAGAGGAAGGCAAGGTCATGCATATCCGAGGCCAGCCCAGAAACATCCTTATTTATCTTCCCTAAGCTGTTCTAAATTTTAACTCCTTCAAGATATATTAATATAATCAAGATTTGAATTTGGTGGTGACTGCGACTGGTGGGGAAACCCTGGCACTCTGTTATCAATTAATTATTTTTGGTGGGGTTCAGATTTCACCCCATTTGGTTCCTTTGTGCAGGTCCAAGTCATGGGACCAAACATGCAGCAGAGCCCCAGATGAGCATCTCCTGCATCCTACTCGGCTACAAGCTGCGGGTCAGCTGCAGGGCCCCACCTATGCAGCATTGCAAGGTGGCTGAAGAAAAGTCACTTCCAAGAGTCTAATTATGCATCCCTACCAGGTCAAAATGAAAAGCAGTCCTCTAAATATCTGCTTGGGGAACAGGAATCCAGGGAGTGAGACAGACAGCTGAGCATCAAGCTATTTTTTAGAAGCTGAGTTTAATGTTGGCTAAAAATATGGCCTGTCCCTTTCAAGGGCTATTTTGCCTACTGTGTTGACAAGAATAAAGCTATTAGTAACACAGCATTCAGAGTATTTGAGGCTGGTGCTCATCTGTCAGTCACTCATCCTCTAAAAGTCTTGTCAACATTTGGAAGGCAAGTGGGACGTATGCTCCAGCCCCCTCCCAGGAAGCCTGGGAGAGGATAATGGAGCTGTAAGAGCTGCGAAAACCTGTGGCTAAAGAAAACAAGATGGAGGAAAGAAGGAAAAACAAATCTGTTAATGAGGAAAAATATTAGAAACCCCCAAATGTCTAGAAAAATGAAAGGTAGGTTTTAGAGGAAGAGACTAGTCAGGTGTAGGGGGGGGGAATTGTTTACAGAAAACCTAAAGATTGAGAAAGTGATGTAAGCAGAGACAATGAGTGGAGACTACATGGGGGAAGAGGAAGAGAAGTGACCATAGGAAAATACAATGATCAGTTTTCCCCAGTGTAAAGCAAGAGCTGTATTTGAACAGCATGAATTCGCAGGACATCGGCTGGCCCTGCACAGCGAATCACACCCAGCACAAGGTGGGCCTGACTGTCCACGAGTCAGAAACTAGAATCACCTTTGTGGCTGGGGCTTCCAGGGATTAGCCAGTATTTGTCATACCTAAGAGAGCAAAGGCCCCCAGTTGTGGAAGCTGTGCTGCACAGGGGACTCCCCTTAAAGCCAGGAGTGTCTCTACATGTAAAGCACTTTGCTTAGAAAGAAGAGCTCTGTGCCTTAGGCACCATAGAAATACAGGGCTGGGTGGGTACCTCGAGCACCACCCTTTGCTCTCTAACCCAGCTTGCTCCTCTGCCAGGTAGAAGGGGTGGTCACAAGGAAATCGGTTTTCTGCTTATGCTTCTCCTTATCTCCCCCTGCCAGTACAGGAACCTCTGCAGTCTGCACTACCTAAACCAGCCTTTTGTGTCTCTCCTCTAAGGACTAAGCTTTTAGTGTCACCATTCCTTTTCCAGACATCCTTTGCATTTCCCCTTGGTGCTCCCTATACATGGGAAGTGTTCTGCTGTTCAACAGCATGTTAAACATGACTGCATTTTATTGTATCTGCTTGGCAAGGGGAGCAGGAACCTGGTAGGGGTTGCTCCCTGTACCCGTTGTCCAGGGGAAATCACCTGCTGGCTTGCTCCCCGGTCACACTACCAGCTCCAGCCTCTCCCCTACATCTCCACCATCAAGTTAAAGATCTGCAGAGCCAAGTGATATTCAGTGCTTAGCACAGCAATTTCTGTTGTGACTAATCCTGCAGATAGACACCTTTTCCCAGGGATCCCATTGCTGACACACACTCAGCTCCCTCTCTGCCTGAATCTGTGGCACTTGGCGGAGGAGAAGGTGAAGTGAACTCAGCTTCAGCTGCTGCCTGTGCCCATGTAATGCACAACTAAACCAACAAGCTGCCTCTCTCATGGCTGAAGGCATGGACAGCCCCGGTGGTGTAGATCCTCTCACACAGGCTGTGTTGGGAGGAATCAGCTCAGCTAAGGATGCCACGCAGTAACTGTGGTCTGCAGAATAACCCGGTAAGTACAGGAAAACCCTGAAGTGCACAGCCTTGCCTTCAGGTGATGGAAATGATTAACTGAGCGGTTTTGAGCCAGGGGGATTTGCCATTAAGGTATCACTTGTGACAAAGAAATGTCCACAGGCATAACTTTCCATATTGCTTTCCAGGCATAACCTGGGGGATGAGGAGTAACTTTACTTAGGCTCAATTTACACCTCAGTCCATAAAGTTGATCTAAACAGATTGAGAGCTGAGTCACTTGAAGCTATCTTCACGAGGAGCTCATCGATTTGAGTAAACCATCAGCCCCAGGCTATAGCGCATGGCTATCCTCGGTTTCACCCTCCAAAGCAGCACTGCTGAGGTCAGCGGAGCTCCATGGATTTACATTAGTAATAGCAAGAGAAGAAATAGTCTCAGTGCATGAAAACGGTTCTGGTCCTTGTCCTGTTGAAGTTCATCTCAAAGCTCTCAGATGTAGCCAGGGATGCGGCTGACCTGGCCTGCTGTGCCCCACGAGCAAGCGCACAGCTCAGAAGAAAACAGCAGGTATCACAGAAGAAGAAAGCCCTGAGATGGGGCACAGTTCCTCTCCTCCCACGCATCCTCTCCACTTTAGTCACTGGAATCTCACACCTGCTTATTGCTAAGCCTCCAAATTGCTTATCGCTAGGCCTGAGCCGAGCCTGGAAAAGGCAGCCACGATCAAGAGAGCACAACCCAAGTGCACAGCGGGAGGCTTTCCCTGCGCAGATGAGCTTGCTCTCCAGCAGAACACAGCACGTGCTGTGGTGGGAGGGGAAATGGTGAGAAAAAGCAGCAGAGTGTTAGTGGAAAAGGTGAGAGCCAAATCCAGACCTCCATGCTCTGCCCTAGTTCACGTGAGCCCCACAGCAGCATTTGGAAGAAAACTGGGGAATGAAGTCGTTTTGTCAGCAAAGACCCTGAAAACCCTCGTGGCTTTGTCACTACGTTTCTAAAGAGTTTCTATGATGAAAAATGCAACCCATCCAACTAGCTCTCCAGAAAGAGAAGGGGCAGGGCTGCAAACTCACCGAGGGTGAAACCGTGTTTGCTTCACTTGTGGACCCTAAATGCACATCAGCCAACAGACTGTAAATACTGCTCGCAGCAGGTTTACAAGGTGGAAACCCTTTTGAGACCTTTTACTGCAGGGAAAGTGGGGTAAATATGCCAATGATATGAAAAAATTCTAAATATTCAGGTCTTTAAATAAATGAAGCTTTTACAGATTTTCGGAATCTATTATTCATGGTGTGCTGGGGGCTGTCCAGACCAAGGCATGTAAGCATTTTAAGAGGGTAGAAAATTACTTTCAGGCTCAGCAAGTTGAATCAGTTTGTACATTGAGAGCTGGTCCAGGCTTTTGTATCATTGGACAGAGGAACATCAATTACTTCACTACCAAAGGAGCCACAATTTGCTGGGCATTGTGGCCAGATGACAAGTAACAAGGCCAGAATCAGATTTTTTCTTTTCCAGACATGTTGAGCAAGAAGGGGATCTCTGTCCTGGTTTTGGCTGGGACAGAGTTAATTTTCTTCATACTACCTGGTGTAGTGTCATGTTTTGGATTTAGTATGAGAATGATGTGATAACACTGATGTTTTAGTTGTTGCTAGGTAGTGCTTACACTAGTCAAGGACTTTTTCAGCTTCCCATGCTCTGCCAGGTGCACAAGAAGCTGGGAGGGGGCACAGCCAGGACAGCTGACCCAAACTGACCAAAGGGCTATTCCACACCATATGGCGTCATGCTCAGTATATAAACTGGGGGGAGTTGGCCAGGGGGCAGCGATCACTGCTCAGGGACTGGCTGGGCATCGGTCAGCGGGTGGTGAGCAATTGCGTTGTGCATCACTTGTTTTGTATATTCTTTTATCATTATTATTATTATTATTATTTTCTCTTCCTCTGCTGTCCTATTAAACTGCCTTTATCTCAACCCATGGGTTTTACTTTTTTCCCAATTCTCTCCCCCATCCCACCGGGGCGGGGGGAGTGTGAGCGAGCGGCTGTGTGGTGCTTGGTTGCCAACTGGGGTCAAACCACAACAGTCATTAACACCCTAGGTGTACAACGTGTCCCTGGGATGTGGCTCAGCCAAAGGCAGACCTATGCAGCCATGGTAATTCATTCATTGAAAGTGAAATCAATCAGTCTAGAAACAACCTGATTTTCACAGAACATTTTAAGTCCTTTGTTGAAACTGACTGTTTGAAGCAGTTCAAGAACTAGAAAAAATGTCACTATAATCCTTTTGGGATGCAGCTTTCCAGTTAACAGTATGCCAACCCAGGGCCACCATCAGAGCTTCAAAACAGACTTCCTGACTTGATAAAAACACCACTATCTTTCGCCATGCCATTAAAATGCCATCCAGAATTCAGCGTTTTCCCTGTGCCCATGTCTGTAATTACACTGTATGATCTCAGAGCGAGCACAGCTAACTGAAGATGGGCTGCTCTGACATGAGCAACTGTCTCCTTATATTTGTGCTTTTGTCTTGGCTTTTTCAGCAGGGTTACAATTAATTAAAATTCCTGATTAATTAAAATGTTTTGCAACAACAACAGCAGCAGCAAAAACTGCTTGGAGAAAAGCCTGTGCAAAGTGAAACTGGAGCCTGGTTGGTATGAATATGCATGGAGCCCAAAGTACAATGTATTGGCATGTGTGCAGCCTGTCCCCAAAGTAAATGATATAGCAAAGGAGGAAGAAAGTAGAGGCTTGGCGGATACTGAAACAGGGGTATAAAATTTTGCGTTACCCTCGTATTTCCCCCTCTGCCTATAATTCACAGTTTAAGCGCACAGAAATAGAGTGGCTTTCACAACAGCTGCATGAATGCATGGGTTTGCCAGGGAATTAGGACTTGGCCAGTGCTCCTGCTCCTTGTTCTGACAATCCGAAAAAGTTTGTACAAGTCGCTTTCCCCTTCTGGGCCTCAGTTTCCCCTCTGTAAAATGCAGGCAACACTGCTTTTCTATCTTGTATGAAGTGCTATGAGAAGTACAGAGAAAGACCTACACTACAGAAAGAGAAATGTGTGTTAGCGAGTGACTCTGTTTCCTTTTGCCTTTGTCAAATCTGTACTATAGTGGGAGCCAGCTCCGGTCGCTCAGAGCTGTGAAGAAATCTTTGTTGTGCTCTGAAAGCCCCGCAGCAGACTGTCATCGTCAAACCTGCTGATGAATGGTTCCACTGGAGATGCAGACCCTGCTCATGCGGGAAAGCAACAAGCCTCAATAAATAGCTATTGCTATTACTAAATCCAGATAATTAACACTTGCAGTTTTATAAGAAAAATACTGTGTTGATGCAAAGAACACGGGGGCAGTTGGCCCCATTCTGTTAGTGTAAGCAGTCCTGGCCCTGGCTCTGCCTCTTAGAGGGCATGCCCTCTATGAAACGCCAGCAAGGCATGATATTTCTTCCCCTTCCCCTCCGTTCTTTTTTAGAACAGGTTTTTTTGGCAGGCACCACTCCCACTTTCGCAATTTAAGGGCTACAGGGAAGAAATCATACTCTGAAAGAGCAATTTTAAAAAACATCTGTCTGCAAATGGTGCGTGTTTATGCAACGGCTCTGTTCCTGGGGGGTATGCAGGCTCTGGTCTGCTGATTTTTAGGGCCAAAAATAAAATTTTGCAACCTCCAGACCAAGAGAGCAAAGAGCCAGAAAGAGGGATCTCTTGCCTTGAGTAGGACTACCAGAGCCCTTTTCCCCAGGACATATGCCGGTTCAAGGCAAGAGACTTTCAGGGAGGGTTGAAACACGTAACGACCATGCAGCCATGGTCACTGGCAATAGTATGTACACAAATCTGAAAAAAACCCTTGATTATTAGATGTTTTGCAGATTTTCAGGTGTTTAAAGAGATGACTGATATGAAACTGCTGCTCTAAAGCATGTAAGTATTGCATATTTCAAATCTCTTATTTTAAAGTATGATGAACACACATACTTCTTTCTAGTTATATTTGGATTTGTAAGGTTTATGGGTCCACCATCAACTTCTATTCTGCTACAGAGGATGAGATTTTTTTTTTCGCCAAAAAACCCTGGAACGGAGGTCTCTTAAATTCACATGCCTTCAGGGGCTTTTAAGGAAAATCCAGGAGGTATCATGAGACTTGTAAGAAGAGCAGGAGTGGGAACCTGCAGTGGCTTCCGAGCATAGTGAGCACTGAAATTATGACAGTAGAGCCACAGAATCTTAACATTACAATTTTTTTTTTAAAGAAACAAATCACCAAGCTCAAATTGATTGTTATACACAATTATTTATTAAAGTAAAGGTCCAGTTATGTTCACTGACTGCTCCAAAATTTTGGCTGTCAAACTGAAATGCATAAACCATTATGCCTGTTTTAAAGATGACCAACCCTGCTGCTTCTTCATTTCAAATAACACTTGCTTAGATTATGCTTCAAAAAGGGATTGGGGTTTTTTTGTTACTTAAAATCCAGCAGGTAATCAGCTAAGAGGCTCTCAGGCCAGCCACAGCTCTGCAGTAGGATGAAATGTGAAAGCTCAGTGAATCAGATTCATTTCCTCCAAGACCCAAAGGTAGCAAAGAGTCATGCTGAATATTGCCTGAGAACATAAGTGCCCATGACAAACAGTCCTTCCAATCCAGAGAGGCACCAACCTGTTCTTCCAATTGCTGCAGGGATCACTGGCAATAATGCTTCTGATCCTTCACGCTTCTTTGTTTAAAATACAGTGGTGTGTCGGGCATCCTACTCTCTCTCTTCCTTAGGCTCAGCTTTGCAAACAGCTCTGCTTTTCTGTGGGGCAAAAGGGCCAGTTGCTAAGAGCTACAAAGCCCCTCTCCAAGAGGCACTGAGTGTGAAGACATGAGCACGTACCTTGAGCTTGCTGAAAGGGGACGTGTTTTAGGAAGTGAGGACTAGTGGTTAGGATGCGGAGGAGGGAGGGAATGGGAGACCCTTTGGGTTTGACACCTGGCTTGGCCAACACGCTGCCAGATGCACGGGCCAGTCCCTCAACCTCTTCCCACCTCAGTTTCCCCACCTGTAAAATGGAGCAATGATATTGGTCTCACCTTGTGAAGGGCTTTGAGATTAGCTAGTAAGGATGCTCTGGACAGGTATTATTCTCATTTATCCATCTAGTCTTGCCACATCACAGCAAATCACTCATTAAACAAAATATCCTACTGTTGGGTAGTGGGGTTATCCCACTGGATTGTGGGGAATTGCACTACTGGATGTAAGCGAGGACAGAATCCGGCTCCAAATTGGCTCAACAAACGTCTCTGCCTCACTTTCCAGAATGCAGGGCTCTCCCATAGAGACACTATATATTGCTTTTACAAACATAAGCAACAATTTGCCTGTATTCCAGCACAGGACACAAAAGGCCCCAATCCTGCAAACATAAATGCCTCATTTTAATCCCTGAGCAGTCCTGTTGACTTAAATGGGCCCATACATGTGAGTATGCATAGGCAAAATGCTTAGCATATTAAGGAAAATACTTCTATAATATTAAGTGTAATATAATATTAAATATTAATTTATATAATATTTATATAACATTAGGGCATATTTAGGGCTAACAACTGGTTATAGAACAGAGAAACTGACTAGCACAAGAAAATATTAATTAAAATTAGTCTTTATTCACTCATAGGTTTTCTTTCCCATTCTGTTCCTCTGCTTTTTGATTAGAAAATAATCATCACATTACACAATATTTTCCTCATTAAACTACAAAAGCAACAAAGATCCCTTGCTTCTTTGGCCAATTAGTGCCCATGTACAATCATCAGGAATACAAATCAAAGTGTGTTCCAGCTCTGGCCTAATAAGCTATCTACGCAAAATCTAAGCTCCGCATTTTTCTGTTACTACTGCAATTCTTTTTTCTTTACCCCAAAGCAATCAGCTCTGAACATTATTCCCTCTCTTAGGAAACTACAAAATGAAATTGCATGGGCTGGGGGCTGCCAGTCACCTCCAGCTTTGGCAGTGCTCTTCTGTGGCTTTGTTTTAATCAACAAACCCTATGTGAATCCTTCTACACTCTGCTTGAGTGTGGGGCTGGCAGGGACGGTGGGTCACAGGACACAGAAAGAGGGAGCTCTGGGAGATTGGAACAGATCTGCATTTTCCTCAGGGCACATCCTGCAAACAGGGCCCTTTGTTCCTGGGGGCTGGTACCCGCTTCTCACCACAAACAGATCCCTCCCCGGCCTCTCCTTTTCTTCTCCTCTAAGAAAAAGGCCATTTTCAGAGTTTGTACTTCTACCTCCACCCCCGCCCCAAATCCGTGTAAGTTGTTCTCACTTAAACCAATTTTGCTCTCCCACTGAGTGCCAAAGTGTTGCAAGTTACACTGTGCTGCGCTACTCACGCCCACCTGACATCCATTTTCTGACCAATTTCCTTCTGACATGCATCTTAACCATCTTCAGATTCACTTCTGAATTTGGCCTAAATTGGAGAGTAATATACCGAAACTCTGCTAAAAAGCAGTACGTAACTGACCTCTGCCAGAAGGTGGATCTGATCTTTTTTGTTGTTTTTCAGGGAAAACAGAGGGGGAGGCACTAAGAAGGGGGCTGTGAGCCTTGAATTTCAGCTCCTGTTTTCTAATTCCCCAGCTATGTTATAGAAGGCAGTTAAACAGTGTCTGTTCATCAGTGTGATTCTATTTATTGAAACTGGTTAATAAGCCCAGAATTAGTTTTTCCTTGTCAAAAAAATGTTTCAGTGGAGACTGTTTTCAGAGTGGCTTCAGTATGTCTACTTGCCTATGAGTAATTAGGTTTAATATTTGTCCAGTGGTTTTGGAAACCTGGGTGATAGGTTCCTCCAACATGTTTCTCGGTCTGCTCTTCAAGGTCCCCAGGTTAGTGCATCACCTGCTGCATGTCCGCCCATGTGCTCCTTGAAGGATCCTCCTGCCTCTCTTTTGGTAATGTTTCAGTTTCTTCGCCAATTTTGCCAAATCTGGTGGAGGCCTCATAGGCATGAGCTCCTAGAAATGTTATGAAAGGCAGGGTAGAGGAGAGAAACCCTCCCTGTTCCCTCACTCAGGGGCAGGCACGTACCCCTGAGGAACCAGACCAGTGCTCACTCTTGAGGCAAAACTCCCTGAAGCTGGAACTCACTGTTTCCACTGCTCAAGGCATGATTTGATTAATCTGGAGGTTTAAAAGGAGAGGGGAGCATCAGCTGGAACATATGCCTCTCTGCAGCAGGGACCATCTTCCTGTGCTGGATGTACAGTTCCCAGCACAATGGGATCTTGCTCAGGTTACAGCTTGCATGTGTTCCAGCAAAACCCTGAGTTAATCACAGTCATAGAGCTGTCTTGCTCCCTTACTAACTTCCACAGGATGGTCCTCCATCACTATGAACTTCCCTAATCTAATTACTGTTAATCAGAAGTGTGAAGAAAAGCATTTTCTCTGGGTCTCAGATGCACAGCAGGTGGGGCAGCCAACTTGTCGAGTACAGACATCCATTTGTTTAAGTGAGCAGGGAGAGCGATGCACACTGCAAATCCTGCAGCATGTCAAAACAGTTGAAACCCCCATTAAACGCCAGGATTCAGTCTGGAAGCTGTGTAATCCCTTTGAATTTTCTAGGAAGGGCTATGGGAAATTTAGTGATGGTGAAGACATGGAATTTGCCTATTTCTGCTTGTGATTCGCCTGACTGCAAAGCATGCGGCACCTGCAGCTTAAGGCTGACCCAATGTGTTTATATACTGAACCCATCAAACCATCTCTTGCCATGTGCTCCAATCCTCTAGTCCAAATTAGCGGTGGCTCTGCCGCTCCAAGTGGAACAAATATCACTGTCGTGTTTTGCTTGTCCTCCTGCTGCTGCTTTGTTTTATTTTGGGTCCTGCTGCCTGTCAGGGAAGAAGCACGATCCTGATTTTGTGAGGTTCAAACGAGGAACTTCACTTTTAAGCTGAACAGCCCATTGCCAAATGGTTAATGACCTTTTTTATGGGTATCCTGGAAAACTGAATCTTTCTCTCAAAGACAGATCTTCAGGGCTTTTTCTGGCCTGCTTAAGCCAGCATGTATCAAATGCTGTCCTTAAGTTGGCTAGGCAGTGCGGGTACCAAGGGTGTGATGTCCCCCGCGTGCCCTGTGCTGGCAAACCACAGTTCCCTCTCAGCAAATCCGCCATTCCAAGGCACCACAGAGGCAAATCATTCCACTGATAGAAACCTTGACCTCTAAAAAGCAAGCCCATCAAAAGCACACACCGCTTTGCATTAATGGGATGCATTTCCAGGGCTATTTGCTGTGCTGATCAATGCCTAAAAAACCACACCCTTGGCTAGGTGTGCAGAAACACACATCATCTGCAAAACGCGAGAGCGACAGAACAAGTATATCTGATGCGGAGGAAATTTTGTTAGCCTGACACAATCTCAGAATAGCTAAACAGGGCAAAACGTGTATTTCTGCTCAAATCCTGATGATGTTTATTTACTAGGACAAATATAGCTGAGGGTAGCAACTTATCAACGCTTGCTTTATTTCAAGAGCAAATTGCTACCATGGAACCAGACATTTGATGTTTCCCTGCTATCGCCCAACAAAGAAAGCTCACTTTACTAACTCGGCTAATGACCAGCAAAGTTGCCTCACGTGGATTATAAAAATAAAAAGAACAAAAGGTTCAGGATGAAAAATAACAATTTCCCTTGCTTGCTTTTGTGATCAAACAGTGGGGAATTCACAGCAGAAAACTCTGCTTTGAAATAGAAAAATAATAGTAACGGTGAAAATAAATGACAAGGTCTTGGTTCTATTGAGCTTTACTGAGCCTGAAAACCCACAAGTTTTGCTGCTGGAGAGTGTATGAGGATTCATTCAAAAGTCGATAATCAGCGGAGAGGGATTAGTGCCTTCCAATAACTGCTCTAAGTACAAAGACAGTAAAAGGCTCAAGCAACATCCATTATCTTATCCTTTTACACTGGCTCAGGGCCCTGAGTTTCACATGTACCATGTTTACTATGATGGCAACAAAGCAAATTTGATCAGAGCAACGTTAACAAATAATCCAACAGCACCTTTGGATAAAATCTTCCTTGATACTTCATGAATTTGCTGAGCTGCTGGACCCCAACCTGGCTTTCCCAGAGTGTGGCATATCCTCTTGTCTTGCATAGCCTGACTGCATCTCCACGTCTACATCTCACTCCTGCATGAAGGACTGCGCACTGGCACACTTCTGGCCTTGGGGACAGACTCCCCTTCCCATTCCTGGACTGACCAAAGGAGCCCTCCCCACCTCAGCTAGGCTGGACAGGCCTAGGATACTTTCAGTTTGTTCTCTGCAGGCATTAAAAAACCAGGTTATTCTCCTCCCACAGCTGTGATAAGAGCTCTGTTTCCCCATGTTTTGCAGTACCCACAGATATATTTACTTAAAAGATTCATAATGTAAGGAATCAACTGGAAATGGAAAGTTCAATATCAGATGAAATTGATTTGGGTATCTGTGAGACAGCATATTTATCTACTAGGTTCCCAGAGATGTCAAGCACGGAGTCGGTTATCTTAGCACAAATCTACAGATCATAAGTTCTCTCATTTTGGATTTGAAGTCACACTTCCATCCCGGTCAGCAAGAAGCATTTTACTGCTATTCCTCATGGCCACACGACAAAGTACTCTGCCCTTTCTGCTTTACTGTTGACATGTTTCTAGGATAAAAAAAGATACGTAAAAGCAATCTGCATGCTTATGTATTCTGTCCTCCATGCAAAAATTTATTTATAGCAGAACCTCATAGCTGAAGAACTCAGAACACTTGGTGAACTGGTTGGTGAGTCACCTGGCCCTCTGAATCTTCACCTTAGCAGCCACCCTAACAAGATAGCGACCTGAATTTAGTCTTGAGCATGAACAACGCGCATGCCAAACCCTACTCTGAAGCATGGTGCAGGGCTGAAGAGCACATTTGGTCCTGAGGGCTGATCCGCAGACTGAAGCCTTGCAGCAATAAGATGAGCAAGCATGGGGAAGGGCAGGTGGCTGTGTGCGTGTAGGGTCGCTGGATGACTCTTGTAGCCAAGTTTCCATTTATTTGGCAGAGAAAAGCAGTTGTTCTTCCATTTTGGGTTTGTTTGGAGGAACTGCCCTGTAAGCCACTGGTCCAGAGCAGAGTCTGAGACTAGCGTCTCTTGATTCACCTCTGGGTTAGTATTTCCAAACTGAAGACTTTCCTGGGATGATCAAGCCCCTGAAAAATGCTCCCCTTGGGCCAAGTTGGGATGATTGTATGATGAATCTGTCACATAGGGCTAGGTTAATGCTTCCCTGATACCAGAGAGAAAAACTCCTCCTGGTTTCCACACCTACACTGCCGCTTGTTCAGTGCTTAACGCCAAAACCGAAAGCCTGATTTTTCTCAACTTTTAGGTGAATTTGGTGTAGACTGGTCTCTGCTCCGAAGCATTCCTGTAGTTTGTCCTATGTTCATATGCTGTCTGTCAGGGGGGACCATGTGTGCAGTGTCTAGGCTCTGGGAAGACGTGAGGCTACTAGACCAGCTGGCTTCCACTTTAACGCAAATGTGTCATGGGCGTTGTTACAAGGGGTTATGTGATGAAGAAGAGGCCACAGTGCTTTGCTGCAGCTTTGGTGTAAACCAGCAAGCAGCAGCCCTTTTTGCGTGGGTGTAGTGCAATCTTGAAACCAGCTTACACTGCCTACCAGAGCAGTACAGGCCATTCACTGTCTGCAAATTGACTGGAGAAACCCACCGAACTAAGGCAGCCCACGGCAGGACAGATGGTATCTCTATATGAGAAGTTTGTTATGTATCTCAGAGAAGGGGCCTTATGGAGATCCCTAAGCTTGAAAAATATGAGTCCCTCTGTTTCTATCCCTGTGTTTTTATGTTAGAAAAGGCACAGAGGTTGGGAAAGACAGAGACAGCCTAGATAAACACCACCAAAGAGATGCAGACAAAAAGAAAAGGTAAGCCCAACAAAGGCGCTTGCTGAAAAGCCAACTATATCAACAAACCCCAGCTATTGCAGCTCGGTGACTATGCTGCCCAGTGACTCCTGTTCAATAAAGGGCTGATTCTCCTCCCTTTTGGAAAACAATGTGTTCCACACACTGAAATAAATAACAGCCCCTTGCCAAGCCCCCGGCAGTGTCAGGGGATGTCAGGCTCTGCTCGGCGGATAACAAAGGCGTCAGCATGCAGCCAATCTCCTCCTGCCATCTCAGGCCGCCCTTGCTGCGCTGAATGAAATTTTTTTCTCCTAATGGAAATGAAGAAAACCTCCAGTGCAGATAAACCTCTGTTATAATGACAGTACATTTGGGACAGGTGCCAAGCAGTGTAAAGAACAAGCCAAATCTCTTTTACTTAAAGCCTGGCCTGACTGTGATAATGTAATGACTTTTGGTCTGGATGTTTCAAATGCCATTCGTTGGGATTGACTTAGCATATAGATGATATCAGCTAAAATAATTAAGAACGAGGAATTGAACAGATAGCATCAGTCGACTTCTCCTTCTCAACAAAGCTGGTATCCCTTTGCAAGCGGTCTAGAAGACCACTTGGTCTAAACACGGGTTAGTCCAACCCTGCCAGCACCCTTTCACTTTTGTTGCCCTTTGCTTTCTGCAGAAGGATCAACAACATCCCTCCTAAACACAGGCTGAAGACCCAGGCACCCTCTTTGCAAAGGCAAAGTTCCTGATTATTTTATGCCTAACCTCTTTCTGGCCACTGCTGATCACACTTTGCACTCAGAACATGATCGAAAGCCCACTGAAATGCTTGGGAAGATTCACATTAATTTCACTGGGTTCTGGATCAAGCCTATATACTGTGAGTTTCTTCTAGCAATGTCGGTTTCCAAAAGCGTGGTAGCTCTGGCTGTTGTTTAGCTTCCTAGTATCTGTCATAGCTAACTATTATTTCTGTTTTACAGAAGTAAAACACAGCTCAAACCCTGATACTACATGCAAGCTTAAAATGGCTTTCAATTACTATTAGCGGGCTTTTAAATGGGATTGTGGACACCCCAAAAGAAGCAAAATACTTATGGGAGAAATGAAGCTATTGAAATGACTAGTTATATTGAACATGCACCTCACGCAGCTGGCAAGGAGCAACATAAAGCTGAAATAAGTTGATGGCGACCACTTTCTGGAGGAATGACAGTTTATCTTAAGAGAGAAAAGACCGTTCAGCTTCTCTGCTACAACAGCTTATGACACCGAGCATTTGCACACCTCTCCCACAAAACAGGAAACCAGTAGCAACCAGACCCACCACAACAGATCACTTTCTACATCCCATACCAGCGTAATTGAGGGCAGAGGTAAAATGAGTGCAAAATGCCACCATTCTGGTTTTAATATATCCAATTAGCATTATTCTGATGGCTACATAGGGTGGAAAGCAACAGGGGATTATGTTCATTGTCCATTTCAAGTCTTCCAGCTGGCAAATAAACTCAGTCCCTATAGGAAAAAAAATTCTCGTACATTGGACAAGCTTTGGAATGGTTACAAGCCCAAGATCTATTGTTCTGGTTGAATTTGTTACAAGCCCTAGGCATATCATAAAAGAAGATCCTTATTTGAATGTTTTTATCTTCCTAGCCATCTAATTTAGCTCCTTCCAGGGTGGTCATTTATCTTCTTCACTGTTGTTTGTTCGCTAGGTTTAGAGATGAAATCAAGACTTGTCAGCAGCCTTGAGCAGGGCGTCAATGCTAGTTTGAATTTTCCTTGTCTTCTGTTTAATTGAATTTTCATTTGTATCTCCTCAACTGTTTACCCTCCGAGGCCTTTCCCCCTCCCATCCCCCTTTTCTCCACTCATCCATATAGATCATACAAGCATTTCTGGCAAGCACCAGCTGCAGATACAGCGAGTTCTTGGGCATCTTCTACTTTTAGAAAACCACCAAGAGGCCAAATAACACCCGTGCTTGTTCTGTGAAGCTTGAAGCCTGCTTTTCAGAAAGACCAGTCTCTTTATTAACTCTACCGCTCCCTCTAAAACACGTGTAAGACATGGAAGACTGCAGAGCTACCCATTTTCAATGCAGAGGACAAAAAGCCAGGTGTGGGTTTACAGTCTCTGTTTTGCTGGGTCAGCCTAGCCACCCAGGACTTTGAAAGAGCATTAAAAAGAATCACTTCTAGATTTCTCCTCCACATTCCCCAAAAGCTGCCTTGAGCTCCTGGCAGGCCAGCACTCAAAATGCAGTCTAGCCATGACCCCGCTACTTAAGGTTCGTTTGCCATCAGCATAATTTTTCTTTCAGCTTTGAGTTTGTTTTCTTTGGCACAGCCTATTACATTCACTAAGAGGGATCTGGGATGTAACCACTGAAACCTTCCACCTTGAACTGGTATCGCTTCCTCCAACCACTTCTTTCCATTGTGGGGACTGAACAATTCCTGTCTGTGGTTGAGGACAGCCTCTCTCGCACTGGACATCTTCAGTATGGGAAAAGGAAAGCCCCACCAACTTCTCCATTCAAACTTTGGTAAAAAGGCTAGGAAAGTTACAGTTTAACCCAGAGATTCACCAGTTCGTATTTCTACTCCAACAGCTGATATTGATAAGAGCTCTTCTGTGCTGAGAAGTGATTAGGAGAAGCAAGAGGAAATTTCAGACAAAAATTTCATGCTATTGGAGAAAGTTCTTTAATGTGAAATCTATCTGCAGTTAGGAATGATGTGCAATTGTGAAAATCTTGGTGTCTTTAGGTCATTTACAAGTAAATCACACAGAACACTGAGGAATATGTGATCAAGAAGAGTTCTGCATTAGGACAGAGCTGAACAAAATGACCTTTCCGTGACCTACTCCATCACTGACTAGTACAATTTCTGCTTGTAATTCATTATTCTGAAGCTGTTTACCATTTTGTCCATGACAAGGGCAACTTCCATCAATCAGTTCTTGAACCTGGAATTCCTGGCTCTCTATCAAAGGAAACCAAGATTCTCATTTGAATATCCACCTTTCTCGCTCTTATACACAGCACTTGATCCATCACTGAAAAGTTGACATTGTCTTTGATAGTGATGCTATGTCAATCTGACATAACCTGAGAGACATTCAGGGTATGTTTTGCTACTAAGTGAAAGACTACAGCACTTCGGTCATTAATAATTAAGCGTGACTTTGCTATTGGATATAAGATCTGCTTCTGTTCCTATGTATGTTTGCATTTATTTTTACACTCATCACACTGCTGTTGGATATATACTGCATGAACTTTGGGTAAATGGTCCATTGTCTCTCCACTTACAGTCAGGGCCACTACTCATGATAACTTATATTAAGGAAGTCTTCTAGGACAGAATAAATCAGAGATTAGAGAAGGCTTGCTTGTAACTGAAGCTGAATTGAAACAGTTTCTCTCCTCTGTGCTTTAGTGTTGGTTATGGAAGAATGTATTTTAAGAAAGGAAAAGTACATGGTATCATTTTGTCTTTTAGCTTGCAGTTTTGGGTCCTGCTTCTGCAGCCTCATTTAGGAAATTAGTTTTCAAGACATACCATGAAAACGGGCCTTGCTAGGATCTCTCTTCTTGTTGGCATTCTCTTATTGTCACATCCTACCACGCGCATCTAACACTGTGAATGGGGGGTTGCCATTTCTCCTGCCAGCCTTTGCCCTTCTTAACAGCTCTGACAGCTCTGATCCACTTATTCTTGGCACTTGCTTTGAGCAAGGTTCACGTAAAGGTGCCAGTGTCCAGCCCGTGCACTGTTGTATCAAGCTGTTGTCAGTCTTCTGGATGACTGCTTAGGAAACAACCTCGTTTTGTTATCCAGAGCCTGAACTTCATCATGATTCCTTGTTTGACTCCTGCTTTTAAAGATCAAGCTCTGTCTCTTTCTGCCCCTTGTCTGCATTTCGCTGTCTGCACTAAGTTCTTGTCTTGACTGGTGGTGCCAGACCTCTGCCAGGCTGGCCATTTCTCTCCTGCCTGTTTATAAGTGATGTTACAAGTCAACAAAATTAGTATTTAGGGCCTTAATTTCTGTTCCCTCAGGCTTCAGTGCAGGAACCTAGTTGAAGCTGGAAGGTCACTGGTGCAAAAGTCAATGGGAGAGGTGGTTTGTTCAAATTCAGAAGCAAGTGGGACTTCAGAAAACACTAAACTGTCTGGTGTGTTTTCTTGTTACTTCCTAAGTTACTTAACACATAGCACCTTCTTCTTGGGAAAAAGGCTTATTGCGTGAAAGCTTCTTTTAAGGAAAAGAGGAAACACAAGACTTATGGAGGAAAGAGAGATGGGGCAGGCTCCTTCTGGAACTTTTGTGAGGCTATGAATGTGACAATTATCTTTCACAAGAAGGACTTTCTAGCCTGGTTTACTTACAGTAAGAGCACAAAAGGTGTCTTAGTGAAGCTGTGAACTGGTGAGTCCTTGTGAGGCAAGGGGAGCATTGGGATAGCTCACTGTCTGAATGGGATACTGAGTGAAGATGGTGATTCTGTATGCAGTGCTCTTCCCTTCAAAGGGCAGCAGAGACCTATGCAAACCACCTCGGGCACCACTGTTAGGCTAACCACAGCAATACCAGGCTTTTAACGCAGGCTTCAAAATTTGCTCCCAATAAAATGGAATTTGAAAATGTTGTTCACCACTTGTGTAATCAGGATTCTGCAGCATTTTGGCAACCCAGTGGAGGAAAGTTACATTATAAATTACAAAGCCTGTGTCTAAGGCTGCGGGGAAATAAAAGAGAGAAGTCTCCAAAGCCCAGGACAACTAAAGCTTGTTACAAAACCAGAGAAATCATTCTAGTGTGAAGCAAACCTGAGCTTTGCATTAAAAATGTAAATGTGATTGAAATAGCATAACCAGATTAAATGGATTTGACCTCCACGAGCATAAAAGATGGTCTAAATACACTGAAACAGCAACAAATGGCTGCACTTTCCTTTTCACTGCGTTGTGGATCACAGGAAATTTATTTAAAACAACACAGAAATTTCAAGACAGTGAAAGATTTGCATTTCTTTTACAGGAGCTAATAGGAGAAAATAAGGCTGGTTTGGGAAAAAAACACCCATCATTTAAATGCCTAAAGGTACAGAAAGACTTTTGAAAACTACTTTTCAAAGTCTTTGAATGTGACTGATTTACCCTCAAAAATTAAGCCCTAACACACAGAACTAGCCAGGAGTGACTGAATCTTTCAATACAATTTCACATCTCAACCTTCAGTACACTGCTGCCTTATGAGAGCATTTGATGGACATTTCTTTCTGGGGATTTTTGTTTGGGGCTTTTTTTTTTTTTTGAGTTATGTTAACCCAGATCAGTGCCAGAGTCTGGTTCACTGCACTGCCATACATCACCATACAAGCATCACCATGCTACAATAGCTGAGCAGGGACAGACAGAGGTGACTTAAACCCACACCACCAACAAAAAGAGATGTTAATCAAACACCAGCTTAGGATTTCAGAAGGCTGCCTGTTAAATGCTGTGTGGAATAAATCTAAGAAAACAACACCTAGAAGCAAAGAAACAAACCAGAGTGGTGTGAATGGGAATTAAAAACAGTAACCAAATATTCCCAGCTAAGCCTCGCTTTTTATGCATTCTAAGGGAAAACTCTGGTAACGCTGCGCAACATTGTCCCTCAACTGATTTCCAAATAGAGGGGTAGTTCTTTAGTTAAAACAGAAGTTAGGAACATTGAATAAGGAGACTAATTTGGATTTTCTTGTCATAGAATCATTGAATAACTTGGGCTAGAGGTCCCTGCCCAGAGCAGAGCTACTGTCTCAGGTAGGTCAGGTTGCGCAGGTCCTTGTCCGGTTGAGTTTTGAAAATCCCTAGGGATGATGATTCTCTCCTTCCTTGGGCTCAGTTCCACTTTTGCATCAACCTCCCCATGAAGCATTTTTTCCTTATATTCTAATTTCCATGTGTCCTGGTTTCAGCTAGGATAGAGTTAATTTTCTTCCTAGTAGCTGGCGTAGTGCTGTGCTTTGGATTTAGTATGAGAATAATGCTGATAACACTGATGTTTTAGTTGTTGCTAGGTAGTGCTTACACTAGTCAAGGACTTTTTCAGCTTCCCATGCTCTGCCAGGTGCACAAGAAGCTGGGAGGGGGCACAGCCAGGACAGCTGACCCAAACTGACCAAAGGGCTATTCCACACCATATGGCGTCATGCTCAGTACATAAACTGGGGGGAGTTGGCCAGGGGGCAGCGATCACTGCTCAGGGACTGGCTGGGCATCGGTCAGCGGGTGGTGAGCAATTGCGTTGTGCATCACTTGTTTTGTATATTCTTTTATCATTATTATTATTATTATTATTTTCTCTTCCTCTGCTGTCCTATTAAACTGCCTTTATCTCAACCCACGGGTTTTACTTTTTTTTCCCCAATTCTCTCCCCCATCCCACCGGGGCGGGGGGAGTGTGAGCGAGCAGCTGTGTGGTGCTTAGTTGCCAACTGGGGTTAAACCATGACACCATGAAACGCGTGTCTGTTGCCTCTCGTCCTTTCACTGTGTATCTCTAGGAAGAGTCTGGTTTCATCTTATCTCTAGCCCTCTTTAGGTGGTGGAAGAGAGCAGTGAGATCTCCCTCAGCTTTCTCTTCTCCAGCTCCCCGAGCCTCCCTTTACTTAACCTGTGCACCAGCCCTGAACACCTTGGCGGCCCCAGTTTACCAGTGGTTTACCCCTTGGTTTAGAAGACCCAAAACTGAACACTGCATTTCAGATGCAGCTTTGTGAGTACCAAGTAGGGGGGAATAGGCAAGATTTAGTCCCAAATGATTTCACAGAACCTCATTTCTTGAAGTCATTAAATACATCTATAAAATGCTACAGTTAAACCTGCACTTCCTAAAACCAGACAGTATTTTTTCTTCTCCTGATACAAGTAACATGGCAAATAACTGTAACTGAAATAAATTTGAGAGCTGGTGCCTGAAAGCACCTGAGGCAAAAAGGAAACAAGGGTGGCATGAAAAAGGCTATAACACAAGAATCTTCTTTTTTTTCCTGATCTCTGTTTTCCAAGAGATGTAAGAAACAGAATGAATATTTGGACAAAGGTTAGATACACAAAGTGACACTAAAACTGAGTGGCAATCAGCACAAGCAGAGATGATGTGGTCTTCAACAAAGTTTACTTAGGTGCATGCAAACCTATTTGTGTGCAATAACCCAGTTCTGTTCAAGCCCAGTGATGTTGATGTGCACATTATTAGAAAACTCAATTGTTCTGGGGTTTGGGATCTGAATGTGAATGAAACATGAGCTATGTCTAACACTGGGACTTAACTACGTACAGATTAGTAGCATCTCTAATTTGGCAGCACCACAAGTCCTGTGGCCTCACTCTCAGCAGTACTGAGCAGTTGTTACTGTCTTGAAATCAGCCAGCTGTGGGGCTCAGCGCTTCTGAAAACTGACAGCAGAGAGTTAAGCACTGAGCAAGCCTTCAGGAGGATCAAGACAATCATTCTGCTGAATGAGGAGGATTTTCCTGGAGAACAGAGGGAGCAGGATGTGTTAGAGAGCTTCAGACAGGCTCTGTGCTGCATGGGTTTGTGCCCAAGTTAACGAGCGAGCCAATAAAAATGTTATGATCTTGGTTATTTTGAAAATCTCAGTATATTTATCCAGTTACTATGGAATTTAAATAAACCACTTTGGCTGGGTTCGTATCACTGTTATGGACACTTTGTAAAAAATTTTTCTACTTTTTACTGGAAACTCCAAAAATTTATTTCGAAGTCCTATGCAGGAGTACTTAAAAAAATCAGAAAGTAAATTTAGACCTGAATATGTGTTTATGCCAGAAGGCCTCACCTACTTGTTTGATCACAGATGGGAAAAAATAGTACAATTTGATGTCTCCAATCAGAACTAAAAGTACCGATGTAATAATTCAATTTTCATGCTCTGTCATGTAGGAAAAACATTACTATTTGTTTATCCAAATATGAATTAAAAATAAACTTATTTCTTGAAAGGATCGGTAAACAGAAGAAGTAGATAAATAAAAAAGTAGCTAAATAAAGCCTAAACTCTGAATTATTTACTGAACTATATGAAAATTACTAAATTCTAATTCTTTATCATTTATGGGCTCTCTCTTGGTATTTCTATCCTCTTCATATGTTTTTCTGTTGTTGTTGTTTTCTTTTAATAATTAGCTACGGTGAAAGACACTGAACAGACATCAGTATCACCAAGGAGCATACCAAGATTTTGACTCGCTATCAGTATCTGGATCCCCCAGTGCCAACACCAGCTTTTGTCTCTCCCGCACATCCCACCTCACTGCAGAGGTAAGACCTGGCCGGTCCCAGCAATGCAGCAACACGCTTGCAGGGGAATTCCTGTCAAGCACATGGCTGCTGGCAGGATGGGGGTCCTGGGAGCCCTTCCTCTTTTCTAATGTGACCCTGATGCCATCAGTCAGTGTTGGAGAAATGCCGACGCTCGAGCTGGGATTTGGCAAAGCACTCTCCTGTTCCTCCTTACCAGTGTTTCACGACGGCTCAGCGCATGCAGAGAGATGCAGATAACAAACCAAAGATCATCAGCTCATAAATCTACTGTTCAATTTGAACATCTTAAATGCACACATTGAGCAGCATCAGGTTTCCAGCTGAATAAGTGGCCAGGCAGCAACCACCTTGAAAGTAACAAGTTGATACAGCACTTTGGGTTTTTTGCTGAGCTGTAAATCAAGAGAATATAAATTTATCACACAGCTAAACTGAGGAAAACGAGGGCATGCTACTAGGAGCTTTCTGATTTATTAAGTAAACATCTTCTCATTCATGTGGAAAAATTTGTCCAGTTTGGCTAAATAATTAATCACAGAATGGTAACTGGTGATTAATGAACAGTATGATGATGTTCTGAGGTGTATGTTCATCACAGCAATTTTCTTTCATCCCAGCGATTTGTGCTAGTGTTACTGATGAAGTGTGATGACAAAGGCTCTGCAACATCTGTGGTGGGGGTATGTACATTATGGTGGTAAATATCTGCCTATTTTAGAATTTGTAGGCAGTGAGATGGGGCCCCCACCTAACCTTGGAAAGGAGCATCTACCCCATGGGCATCAGTGCACCTTGCCAACCTGCCAACAAGTGACTAATTTCTCATTCTCACAAGGGCCATGTGGAAAGAGCTCTATTTGGCCAGTACGAAGAGCTGTTTTAGCTGCAGCAAGCTCTAACTGCCCCTCCTGTAATACCCTTTTGCACTGCTTATAGATGTAAAGAGGCTGTAAGAACGGATTCCCAAAATACACTGAATCAATGACTCAGTTCTGCACTACCTAAGTAGCCAACCTGATTTTATTACATTCAAAACTCATTATAGGATGGTACGTCCCTCCCATGGAAGAAGCTAAGCAGAAACCTCCATGCTGTAGAGGAGCACATGTCCTGCCATGACAGCCACGAAGGAGCACAGGAGAGGACGACAAATTCACGTAGGCTTAGCTATCGCAATCTCAAATTAGGACATGCACATTGTGGTGTCCCAAAAGTGATCTGAAAATCTCACCACGAACTTTGGGGAGACCCAGACCTGGTCAGCATCAGTTCCATACAATATTCCTCCAGAAATACAGACATGGTACTATTTCATTGAGAGCTGTCAAAATGAGGTAACTCCACAACCTTTGCTGTAAAGGCAGGAGCCGGATTATAGCACGGCCCACGCTACTGAGGCAGCGAAGAACAGGGCTGTAATGAATAAGAAGCACTGTACTGGCAGTGAGGAAACATCACTGCGAGCTACTGCAGACCACAGCTCCAGAAATCTAGCAATAAAACCTCTCATTTGTTATCTAGATTATTCTGCCTAACATCCATTTTGTGTGCTCAGCCTTTCCTATACACTTTTGCTTAATGCTTTAAAATTGGAGCTACTAACTCCAATCAGCTCTAACAGGGAGAGGATAAATCACCAAATTCTGCTAGGAGGTAGTATACATTTTTATCATTTAAGAGATATTTTCCTCAATACAGGCCTGTTCTTATCTCATCCTCTTCTGTAACAATTCCCAGCTGATGCAGAAATGTTCCAAGTCTGGTACCAGACTGTTACAGTGTGTACAAGTTGCTGTTGATGATGCTGTTGTAGACAAGAGCATTTAATACAAGTCTGAAGTTGGTGTACTTCAGCTCCTTTGTTTTAAGCTTACAGGTTACTCAGATGAAAGGTCTGCTGATGAACCGACATAATTTTTGGTGACCAATCAGAGCAGGGCATGCCCAAGAATAAAGAAAAACAAAGCTATTTCAGTTCTGCCAATCCTTCTTTTATAATGTCAAAAATATTATTGATTAGCAGTTTGAAAATAGGCGTGATGTCAGCTTACTGCACAGTTCCCTGAGTTCCCTTCTGAGAGAGTGCTCCTCAGTTCTTTCTGAATTAACTTAAAAGCTGGGGAGGGTAAGCATTTCTATTGGTAAACTAAGAAATGCCTCCTCAAGAGTTTTATTCTATTATCGCAATAAGCACACAATGATTGAGCTTTGGATTAAAGGACTTTTTTCTCCCTTTTGCTCAGCACTAGAAAACCATCAGTTCCTTTGCTTTGTGTTATCCAGTAGCATTTTTCAGGCTTTTGTGTTTTTGCAGAATCCTAACAGCATCTTATAATCAGGCCTGTAATCCTCCAACCTCCCCACATCTGCCATTTGCATGAATGGTCTTAAAAATAAAATGAGAATGATTCAATCAACAGTTTAGGGTGATTTTTACATTAGGCAGAGCATTTCTTCAGCATTAGGAAAATCATGGCAAAAATCATTACTATTTCTCTCTAAGAATGAAATAAAAGAATTTTTGAGGCAAGAAAAATGGCCTTGGGTTTAATGTGCCAATGCTTTTTATAATGTGATTTCCAGACCTTTTTCTTTCCTGGTTTTGTTTTTGTGAATGAAACTTAGCCATTTCCAGTATCCCACCAAGTGCCATGCAAACATTTGAAATTCATCAGATCTCATAAAAATTGTACATTGAACAGACACCATCTTCAGTCTAGAAATAATTTGGTCCAAAGTCCTGTGAGGTCAAAGAGAGGATTTGGGGTCAGTAGCATTCAAATTGACTTGAAATAAGTGACGTTGCTGGTTTCAATCTTGCTAATGCAAAATAAAAACAGGAATCAGGCTTCAAAAATAACCAAGTAATTGAGATGGTTTCCCTGTCTTCATCTGGGCCATTTTTTATTTTGCACCCAATTCTTAGGCTAGAATAAGGACATTTACTTTTTAACTTTTCTCTAAACTGAGGAGAGCTGGAAGCTTTCTTTCAAAAACAAAACAGAGAACTAAGCAAAGAACCCCTGAAAACAGAGCTCGCCCAGTCGTCATGCGAGTCCAGGCTCCACAGAAGCAATTTCAGGCTCTACAGTTGCACCAGCAAGAGTGACAAGACTCTTAAATACCCTGGCCACCTGAATTTGAGAAGGTTTTGCCAATTGTCTTCTGCCAGAGCTTCTCTTCCTTCACACTCTCATAATGAATAAGGACCAAATCCTGTCTTCTGCACTCAGTTGCACTCAGGGTTTAACCGTGCACTTCAGAGTACAGAGGATAGGTTCTTCTGTGCACTGTGAACTGCTGCTGGCTCATAAGAAAAGCTTTTTACCTTCCTCACAGCTTGAGCAGGAGGTGAATGAACTCAGAAGTTTGCAAAATCAAGCTCTTACACCCTGCACTTGCATCAGGCTTTCTGGCTGCAAATCCACCAGCTTCAATACGCATTTGTGATTTTCTATCCTGCAAACCCAGGAGAAACCAGGGGAGCTTGATACTTACAGGGGTAGGCTGTAGCTCTGCAAAGCAGCTGAAGAAAACTAGCTCTACCACAGGTGGCTAATTATGAGTCTGTAAGACATTACTGACTGCCTGGCGCTCATTCTCCAGGTGAGCAGCAACCTGCTCCTGCCTCAGCCAGCAGTGAAGCATTTCTTCATTTCACGCTTTCTCTTGACCAGACCAAGCAGAAGAGCCAACAAAGTGCCTCTAACTCCATTATTTGTCTCTTTCTCATTCCTTCCCCATATTCCTCAGGTAAGCATACTGGAGAACTCATACCAGATGTGAAGTTGTTTCCCAGACAGATGGAAAAGGACAGACTGAAGAGGAAAACCACAACCTTTTTTCATTTGTCATGACTCAATCTAATGTCTCTTACAACTTCTGAGTTAGCCAAGCCATAAACCAAAACAGATCCCTGGTTACATTTGTGCAGCAGATTTGTCTCTTTCTTCAGAGCTCATTAAAAGAACCGCTTTCATCCCATTAGATTGCTAAAACATTTCCAACAGGACTAGATATGTCATGTCAGAATATGACAGGCAAATTTCTTTCAGGGTTTTAAAACTAGGTTGAAAGAGAAGCTATGCAGTTCTCTGTTGTCACTGAAAGATATTTTTACTTTTATGAGTCCCTAAAAGAAGAAACAAATTAAGAACTGTCAAGGAAAAAGAAAAAACCCAAACTCAAAATGCATTCCATCTTGCCTGCTTGTTACCGCTTTTCTCTGAAACCTCTCTCAGTCTAATAACAAGAACCTGAAGTATAAAAGAACAAACTATGGTTGTTAATGTTTTGGCTTATAAGCACAATTAATAATCCAAAAGGAAGGAAATAAGTGCTGAAAACATTATTACCCTTTGCAACTACAAGCCAAAATGAACAGCCTTGCTTTTCTCTGTTCCCTGGTCTTATTGCTGCCTGGTTCAGAGGTAATCTCCCTGCACTGTGCCATTGCAGGGTGTGGAAAGTGGTACCCACAGCATCTAGGGATGCAAGAAAGCATCTGGGAAGGAAGTGGGGAAAAAAGCTGCAGTGAGGGAGAGCCCTTCCTGCAGCAGACTCCACTGGGATGATTGCTCATGCCCTGGCAGGAGACTCTGCCTTCCTCAAGGCAGGCAATGCACTGATTAGCTGCCATCGCTACACCTCAGAACTGCCACAGCAGGTGGTTCACTACCAGATACAGGTTTCGCTGCCAAAACAGCCCCACCAGAGTTGCCTCTCTGCTGGGGTCTGAAGAGCAACAGTATGCCATACATACTGTGCCAAATCCACACGCAGGGCAGAGTGCACTGGAGCAGGTCTTGGGAGAACAACACAGCTTCATCAGAAAGCTGCAGCTCTTTCCCCTGCTTATTGAAACCCAGTTCAAATACTGCTCAGGCACAGCCTGGCGCTGCCCTACTTTGGGCCTTAAGTCACAGAAATCCTGGAAAACAGAGCAGGAGACAAGTAAGGATGAGGATGGCTCTGCCTGACCTGATGCCCTAGTGAGGTTCGTGCCTCTGGGCTGCCAGCTCACACCGTGGTCAAACTTCCTGGACGGAAGCAAGGCAGTGGGGCCAAGTGGGGGTCCGCACCAAGTACCGCAGCGCAGAAAAGCTGCACTGAGGAGTGGGACAGACCACAAAGACGCAGTTCGCAATCCTCTCCCTGGGAACAAGCCGCAGAAGTGAAGCAGTCCCATGCTATAAGCCCCGTGGAGTGAGGTATTCCCGGGGGAAGGGGCTGCAAGTGTGAAATCACTACAGCTTTGAGACACAGACATGCGGCAAAGAGCACTCAAGTGGGTGTTCACAACACATCATTTTGTTTCCACGGCATTTACCATCAAATTGCTGAGATGGGCTCTAAAACCAGTGGGCGGGGACTGCTTCTCACTCGGAAGAAGTTCATTAGATTATAAGTAATTTGGTTACACAGAGAGCAAGTAGAGCCTGGGGCTGTTTTGAGGGGCTTTTTGAAAAAGGTCAAAACAATATATCAGACGGCTATGGGGACTGATGGCTGTTGGGGAGAAGATAGTAGATATTTAAAGATAAGCATTGTACACTAGTGTATTTTTCTCTTGATTGCATATTACCACCCTCCTCATACATAACATAAAAACATTTTGCAAAAAATGGCACAGCAAAGAAGCCTATCAACTGAGGTACTGCCAGCATTGCTGGTGAAGTGAGACATGGCTGTTTTGGAGGACATGCGGAGCTGGAAGCTCCGGCATCTTGTAAAAGGGAGCTGGACCCAGTTCTCTGCTCCCAGCTCAGCAGGGGACAGAAACTGCTGCTTCTGCAGAGGCAAAATCCAAAAGCAAACCTGAAAACCCAAGATTTTTCCTGTGGGCAGGTGAAGCCATGTCTCCTCCTGAATGCCACATCCGCCACTAACCCCTCATTGGGAAGGTGAAGTATTGCCTCGGCTCACCATCCAGAACAGCCGTTGCTGAGTAGGTGGCAGGACCTTGTTTTTGAAGCCACGCCAGCTAACTCAGCCTCTCTGCATTAGCATGATTATACACTGAATTCCCTAGAAGCTTCATGCTGATGGCAGCGGATGGTGTCCCCACCTGAGTAGTTCACCACTGGACCACTGCATGTATTTAAGTATTCTGCTGGGCAGTAATAGACAGAGATATGCTTGGTGTCTTCCCAGGCTGGGGCTTGTGATGAACAAACACATTCACTAGAGTTATAAGTCCCCACAAAAATATCCTAGAATAACAGCAGTCTCGATTCCACGCTACAATCCAGGTATTCCAGAAAAGAAGATCACATATTCCAAATTCTGCATGTGCTCAACATTTCAAGATATAAGATCTAAAAAATGTTGACATCCACTGCAGTCCTACATCAAAGTGAATTTGCTGAGATGGGGTGGTGGGAGTGGATGACGAATTTCTCTCGTCTGGTAACTCTCACTCTCTGGCTTGGATCTTCAAAGGAGGCCCCAGATTTGCTTAGTTAAAGCTGGTTTTTAGTTTAAGCTGAGTGAAAATAGAACCTGGCCACAGCCTGATTCTGAACACTATAGCACTCTCTGGAGTCTCGTTGGCTTGCATGGCACAACCGCACCTTTTGGGACCATTCCCCTGACTAGCTTGGCCCTGATCCTGCATTTTGAGGCATGGGTGCAAGTATCTGGACTGCAGGACTGGTTGCGAAAAAATAACAAGCAAACCTAATCAGCCACGATGGGTGTAGTCAAAGTGCAAGGGTTAAGGGTGTCAAAATGACCTTGGGTGCTAAGAAAAGTGCCATTCCTAGCCTGTGTTGCCACTGTTTGAGATGTACACACTAGCCTCCAGTTCCACCTCTCTGCCATTCACCAGTAGCTCTTTATTTGCTGGATAACTCCCCGCTCACCAGCTGAAAGGTATCTCCAAATATTTCACTAAAACATCCTTAATTAATTTTACAAATCCTAATCCCCATCCCGGCTACACTCTCAAATTATTGTAATTTCTACCTGTCACTTCTTCTCCCGCTACCTAATATTTCAAGGATTAACTGGACAGCGTGTAACCTCTTCTCAGTCCTCTGTAACAATGTCTGCTTTCTGTTCCTTTGTCTTAGCATTTTCTCATCTGTCTACAGATTCCTGTACTTCTTTTCAAGGCAATATCCAAGTGTGAAGCTGCTTTAGCCATTCATGAAGATGAGATTTATTATCTAGAAGCACACCAATAACACAGTATTAAAAAAATAAAATAGCAGTCTCTTTCATCAAAATCTAATGAACATGTGATTTAATCTTTATTAAGAATTCATTAGGTTCTCAGCAAGCCTGTCTAATGGAGCTCGACCAGGTGAAATACTAATGCCTACATTATATTTAAATCAATTTTCAGAAATGTTAATTTCCCCAAGTTGCTCCCTGCACATCGCTCTCCCCGGCGCCTGCGGCTGTGCGGCTCTCTCCAGATGCCTGCTGCCGTGCTCATAGCAACACCGCTGTCCCCACCCCAGCCTCCGCACAGTTCACTGGAGTTTCCACACTGGCAGACACCTCCCAGTTTCCGACACTATGAGCCCTTTCACCATAGCAGCCTTCTCGGCATTTTCAAGTCAGGTACAAAGCTGCAAGCCTAGCATGCATTACTTTAAGACTGTTTCATGGAAATTATCTATATATATTTATATTTATATAAAAATATAAATATATATATACACACCTAACGGGGTATATTTCAGTCCTCAATATACTGATCTAGTCCAGCAAACAGGTTTTTATCTTGATGCAATTCGGTTCAAAAAACCCAAGAGCTCTTTGGAAAGCAAGAGTCAGTGCATGCTAATTGTGTAAGCCAGCGTGGTCACCGCCTGCCCTCCTGCCTATGGGCTCTGTGTGTATGCACTGCTGCACTGCTATTGTACCTACAGCCTCTCTGTTCAACCAAAACCCACCGCCCGCCATTCCAGCATGCTTCTGCAGAAGCAATTCCTAGAGATTAAATAATTTATTGGTGATCATCTGCAGTAACATCTCCCCTGATCCACCTTTCACACACAAACAAGTGCAAACCAAATCCACCCCACCCCAGCTCCAAATAAAACTGTCAGGGTGGAAAGCCCCCTTTCAAACCATGAAAGGGGAAGCTTGGAGCCTTTACAGAAGTAGGGTAGACAAATGACAGTGGGAAAAGCTGTGGAGACCGCCGTGCACTGGAGGCAAGCCTCCTCGCAGCGAGACCTCCCTAGACCCACAGTGCCTTGGGAAAAACATTGCCTCAGGCGGGGAAGAGGGTTTAGTCCTCTGTGAACCCCCGAGGGCTGGACACAGCGGCCACGGAGTTGATACAGAAATATCCGGGTCACCCGCTAAGCCACTCTGGCTGGAGAGAGGCTGGGCTGAAGGCCCGGATCTGCCCCGTAGCGCACGCACACTCACACACACGCACACCCGGGGCGGCTCCGGGAGCGCAGGGCAACAGATTGCGAGCGGCGACGAGCCCCTTCGGCTATTTCCGAGCCCGTTCGGCTTCTCCCCGACCGCCTCCGACCGCTCTCCGAAGGCAGCCGAGCGCGGCCCTCGGCCGCCGCCGGGAGGAGCCGAGCGGTGCCGAAGCGGCAGCCGTGCTTGCGGTTCGAGTCCCCGCTGGGCGCTGTCCACCACGCGAACCGCCTGAAAGCCGCAGCCGCGCCGCGCCGGGACCTGCCCGCCGACCGGCATGGCCTCTGCCCCTGCCCCCGCGGCGGCGAGCTCGCAGCCTGGCCCCCCGCAAAGGCAGCCGCTCCGGGACTGCCGAGCGCAGCCTGCACCCCCCCTCCCTGCACCCCATCCACACCCAGCTCTGCTGCCTCTCCCCCTCGCTAAGCAACCCCGGTCCCCGGGGGGCTCCTCCCAGCCACGGATCCCTCTGCAACCGCCGGCATCGCAAAGCAACCGCTCCGTGCCTCTCCCAAACAGAAACCCAGACCCTGAACCAGCGCCCGGGCTTGTTCCGTGATGGCGCCCGCCTCCAACCAGCCCGTCATGTCTGTTTCGGTGGGAGACCGGGGTATTTCATTGTATTTTAATTAGAAAGGAGGAAGGAAAAAAAAAAAAAAAAAAGAACAACCCTGCCACGGGAGTACCTCCACCCCTTCATTAGCCTTCCCCTGCACCTGCTTTCCTATGGGATGCAATTACTCCAGCCACGGTGACGCGTTGGAAGAGACCATGTAGCGGGTTTTTTCACTGCTGTTTATTGCACGGTAATGTCTAATTAAGCACAAGGAGAGCGTGCGTAGGGGAGCCCCAGCGAGGGGCTGCCCCAGGCTCTGGAAGCCCCCTCGGTCCCTGTCGGGCAGCCTCGGAGAGGCTCGGGAGACCCGGACCCCAGGGCAGGGGTTGGCAGGAGGGGTTTGAATTTAATGGGTGATGGGCGGCCAAGCTCGTCTTTCAATTAATTAAAAGGAGAGGCTAAAATCTCAATCCAAGGGGCTTTGAGTGTTGGCAGCCTTGATTTAAATCCGCAGCGCCGGCAGATAACACGCCGACATTAAGCTTAACTGACAGCCGTCCGCTTCACGGGGACATCTGCGCGGCCTTGCCCCGCGGCGGGGCCGCTCGCAGCCCACCTTCCCCCCCACCCCGCCGCGGGGCGAGGCCGCCGGGCGACACTTCAGCACCACATCGGCCCTGAACAGCAGCGGGAGCGGCGGCCGCGGGGCCTTCCCCCCGCCGTTTGCCTTCCCGCCCTCGCGGTCCCCTCAGGTAAACATGGCGCCCGCGGCCCTCACTCACCTCAGCGAGCCCCCGCCCCGTTCTCCCTCCCATTAACGCCGTTTACTGAGAGTTCCCCTGCGGGACTTACTTCATTTGCTTCACGATGGTGCTTTTCCCCGACTCTCCGGCCCCTGTCGAAAGAGAGATGAGGGGGGATAAGCGCGGGGGAGGCGGGTAAGGGGATGCGGGGCAGGGAGGAGGCGACCGGGCCGCCAGCGGCTTCTCACCGAGCAGGAGGAGTTTCACGTCTTTGGCGGCGCTGATCCCGTCCTCCTTCAGGTTCTTCTCGATAGCCTTGCTCCGCTCCAGGGCGGCTCTTTCCTCGGCGCTCAGGGTACATCCCATGGCGGCGACGAAAATTAAAAAAAAAAAAAAAAAAATTTAAAAAAAAAGGGGGGGGGCGAAATGCAGCCCCCGCCGCCGCCGCCGCCGCCTCGGCTGGCTCCCGCGGGCAGAGAGGAGCAGGCAGGGGCAAAGCCAGCCACCGGCGGGCGGGGCGGGAATACAAGAATTAAAGCGGATGGCCGTGAGCCTCCGGGCAGCGCAGCGCCTCCGCGGCGGGGCTCCCGGCTCCCTCCTGCCCCTCTCCCCGCGCCCGAGCGCTCAGTGCATCCAGCGGGGCTGCTGCGGGCACGGCGAGCTCTTCCCGGCCGGGAGGCGGAGGCGGGGGAGGAGGAGGAGGAGGAGGAGG